>CANSNZ010001119.1:0-216790 GCA_947646795.1 Beta lomatogona
ACAAGTCAGATTGAATTCGGGTTGGGTTTGATGTGGGTCGTATGGGGGTAAATCTGGTTTCGGGTTATCACCGAATGGGTGCAGTTCAAGTTCAAATCTATAGTTGTCTGGTCAATTGGGATGTTGGCTGCTTTTGGGTCGGGTCAGGATGGTTTCGAGTAATCATTTTTTCTGGTCCAATCGGGTCAGGTCATGCTCCACATTGGGTTAGCTTTTGACATCACGGACCCTTGATTAGATGCAATTACTGCTAGGTATATTAAGTCAGATTATTCACCTACTTAGGTTTCTGCAAACATCATTGCTCCATTAAGCAAATCTGATGCATAATGCAAGAATAGGCAGTAATTGGTAAGTTGAGATTTGTGAAAACTATTTATTTTTATGGGAATCTTATAGTTTATTAAATTCTTACAGTTTTGATAAGGTGCCATGTACTAAATTTTTTGTTGGATATCAAGAATTTAACAAAACAACCTGTATGTCATGCACTCTCCCATATTTTGTGGTTCAGGTGCAATATTAATTATGATCATGATTGATTGAATACTTGGACATGTTCCATTTCTGAATTTAGATAACAGAAGAATAATGATATTATATGGCACCTATCGTTTCTTATTCTGATTATCAAATGATGTTCTTTATCTCCATCCTGTTTTGCAAGATGTCCTTAAAGGACTTTATAATCAAATGCCTTGATATTCTTTTCAGTTTCTTCTTCCAGTGGGTCTTTTCCACAATTTCGTGTTGTTATCTTATCTTCTTGGTTGATAGGAATAAAATGTTTTCTTTTTTTTTTTTTGGGGGGGGGAGGGGCGTGAGAGTCTGAGAGATTGTGAAGCATGGAATTGCTTGGCATGTATTTTTACAAATTTCCTTAAGTGTTAGAAACAAAATTGTGTACAAATGCTTCAATATTTTTTGGAGAGGCTGGTAAGAATTTTCTTTCCTGCGAAGTGCATAATAGTTGGTGAAACAGACCTGAAATGGCTTATTGTGCAACACATCTGTCAGACTATCATCCATCAAAATAAGGTAAAAAACGTGACAAGAATAAGGCACAAAGCATACCCCATGGTCCATAGATCATGGAAAACCCTTAACTTGCTTGTTGTAGGCTTGTAGTTCCCACTCAGCCACACCTCTATCAAACACACCATGCTGAGTTGCTGAGGGTTCAGCTCATCTGGAGGTTGTTGAAAGATTTAAAAAATTAAGGGTTTGACTAGTGTAAAAAAGCTAAGCAGGGGTGGGGGAGGAGGAGAGACTTGTGAAATCCTTTGCTTCAAAGGTGGTGGAGCTTTAATATTATTGCTAAATATGAAAGAAGGAATATTGTGTAACATTTTCAAATTTTGCGTCTTTTTCTTTGATATGTTCTGTTTACTCTCTTTTTTTTTTTCTTCAAATAAAAACGAAATCGAGAATTTCAAAAAATAACTGAAAATCATGTATGCCCAAGAGGTAGGAACTTATTGAAAATCCGTAATCTAAATAAAAAATCTCTGCTAGTAGCTGTATTCAAATTCTTGTTTACTTGAGATTTTCCCTTGTCATTTATGTTTTTATTTTCATACCCATTTTCTTTTCCATGTTACATAGGTTCGAAACTTTAAAATTTGAATTGGTGCGTTGGCAAGTTGCATATATGAGTAAAAAATCTCAATATGGTTTAGTATAATTCAGGAGTAGTTATTTATATTTCAAGTCTTTCAACTTTTAGGTCCATCCAATTTCTTAGGAATATCATTCAGTCCAACAGTGTCTGAATGAGCATTTTCCTTGTCCACCATATCCTTAAAAAATCGTGAAAGCTGCACTTAAATTTTCTGCAGAATATGGAGTTCCCCTTGCTTCCTGCATCCATTGTAAAGGCTCTGGAAAGTACCACCTCTGTTTCTGTTTAAGTTGCTACATGCCTAAGTACTGCCAAAAAGAAATTTGGAATATTGTTTGATAGAGCTGACCTTTATCCTAGATGATTGTGTGACTCAATTTTAGATAAACTTTTTGTCCATTTTTAAAAGACGCTTAAACTTCGAACTTGCATCTTAATGACAGTTCACTTTTCAATTAAAAATCTTGGATGCGTGATCTTTCTCATGTTTAATCAGTATGATTAGAACTGTGGCAAATAGCTATGACGCTCGTGGACTTGCTAACTTAGAAGCCGTAAGTAAGTCATTTAACAGTGGGTTAAATGATGTTGACTTGCCTCCTGATTGTGTACTTGTGTCCATTTTTCTGTTGTTTATTTTAGTATCTATGTTGAAATTGGTAAACTTTATAATGAAATGAGGTTCTGAAGGTAGGATAAAGTTCTATTGGTTGATGTTAACATTGTTACATAGTCGTTAGTTTCTTTGAAATATTTATCTTTAGAAGCCCGTTTGCAATCCCTTGTAGCTAAGATATGAAGAAGATGGGGAAGTAGGGATATGCAACCTCTTAACACTGATTATCTAGCTTTGCTAAATTGATTTGCTCTGTGGAGCAAAGGGTTTCTAGAGTTGAGTTTGAGGCAAAGGCACTCATCATGAACATGAGGAGCAAGCGTTCTATTTTTTGCAAGATACTTATACTTTATTGTTGCTTCATTCTTTATATTTGTAAGGAGGGTTAATGTTTTGAGGGGATGGGGGAGTAATTCTGGAAAAAGCTTAAGCAAATCCCAGCTTGTGGATTGGGGATTGCATGCAAAAATTGCAAACATGAATTTAAAAGAGGTCAAATTAAAATATTTTACCATATGGTTGCTATTTTTTTTATATTTGAAATTATCTCCATTCTCCTTGTATTTGGATTACCTATATGTGCCTTTTGCACGACGTATCAGTCCTCGTGTTGTTGCTGTGACCAGGATTGCTGGATATGATGAGGGTCTGCTTTATAAACCAGTGGTGTGACAGGTTCTCGAGGATAAAGGGTTGAAACATTAAAGCATGCTCGCATGCTCATTATCTGTAAACATTCCATCAGTATGGTCTCAACCCCATAACTGATGGGACCCCTCAACCAGTTTAGACTATTTGCCTTCCATGATATCATGTAAATCTGGGAGAGAATCAAGCAAAAACTCAGTATGAAAAGGGTTGCCGGGCTTGGGGGGGGGTTCGTTTCTTTAACCAGGATTATTGGAGGTGACGTGGCTGATGAGAGAGGCGCCTCGCTTGTAGGTGTGCTTTAAAGCAGGAGATTTATTTAACGGTGTTTTCACCATATACCCCTGACAAATTTTTTTTTGCACCGTATACCCTTTCAACTTTCCAAATGCACCATATACCCCTCACGTTTGAAAAAATACATCGACATGCCCTTATGACTAACGGTGTTAGACTTCCGTTAGTCATTAGGCCCTAATCCTACCCTAACCCTAATTAACTAACCTAAATCAAAACCTAATCCTAACCTTAACCTCCTAATCTAATACCCTAACTCTAACCCTAACCCTAACCCTAACCACCACCCTCCTCCTCCTTGCTTACCCCTAGCCACCCACCGCCTTACCACCCGGCCCCCTCCCCCACCCCTTACCCCTAGCCACTCACCGCCCTACCACCCAGCCCCCTCCCCCACCCCCTTACCCCTAGCCACTCACCGCCTTACCACCCGGCCCCCTCCCCCCCACCCCTTACCCCTAGCCACTCACCGCCCCACCACCCACCCCCCCTCCACCCTCCACCGCCGCCCCCTCCCCTTCCCCGCGCCGCGCCGTTACCCCTCCCTCCCCTTCTCCACCGGTCGCGTACCCCCTCCCCCACAACCCCCGAAGTCCCCCTCCCCTGCACCCCCGTAGCCCCCTCCCCCGAAGCTTCGCAGCCCTCCTCCTCCTCCCACGCATCCCCGCGGCCCCCTCCCACGCATCAACAACAAAAAAACACCACCATTTGAAGCTAGACAAAGCATCCACAAAATGAAACAACGATGAGCAGCGAAATCGAACAGCACTGAACTGCGAAATCGAACAAATTAAATTGAAACATCCACAAAATAACAAATCTAAACCCTAAATTACAAACGAAATTAGATCAGAAAAAAATTGCAATGTTAAAACCTAAAATAACTCAAAAGAAAGACGAGATTAAATCCTAAAAATAGAAAAATCAAATCAAATTTAGTCCTTCTCTTCATCATCTTCGTCTCGTCATGGCCCGAATTGGTTCGATCGTTCTTCTCTTCGTCATCCTCTCGTTCGTCTTGCCGTGGCCCGGATCGTTGCTTCATCTTCATCACTTTGTTTTCTTCGTCGGCGAGGAGAGAGAGGAGGAGAGGGACTACCGGTGGATTTCGTGGAAGAGAGGAGTAGAGAGGATGAGAGGGACTCTTGGGTGATTTTGTGACGATAGGAGGAGAGGAGGAGAGATGCAAGGGGATTCTGTGAGAGGAGAGAGAAGAGTGAAGAGTGGCGGGGAGCTTAGGGCGTTCGTGAGAGGAGAGAGAAGAGTGAGAGAGAGACGGGCGAGGGGAAGAGGATGGGTGAGAGAGAGAAAGGAGGAAATATCGCCGTCGATGGGAGGAGGCTCGGGGATGTGGGGGGGGGGAGGGGGCTTCGGGGTGGTGAGGGGGGGGATGGGATGGGGTGGGGGGGGGTGGGGTGGGAGGAGGGGGTGGGGTTGGGTGGTTAGGGTTAGGGTATTAGATTAGGGGTTAGGTTTAGGTTAGTTAATGGTTAGTTAAATTAGGGTTAGAGGGGGATTAAGGGTTAATGACTAACGGTGTTAGACTTCCGTTAGTCATAAGGGTAAGTGGATGTATTTTTTTAAACGTGAGGGGTATATGGTGCATTTGGAAAGTTGAAAGGGTATATGGTGCAAAAAAAAATTTGTCAGGGGTATATGGTGAAAAAACCGTTTATTTAATGATCTCATTGTTGCTGAAGGCCAAAGGCTCAACCTTATAATTAGTGGGGACTTTCTGCTTCCCGTTTCAGACTTTTGGCTTCCGTAATCCTGTAGCATTAAACAAGCAATTTGGGGCATTTCCTTGTGGGAATAGGAAGATTAGCTAGAAGTTGACCCCACCACCTGTTCAGTCGCAATTGCGAAAGAATGGAATCACGATTAGGTGTTTCTGGCTAGTAAAAATGTAAAATTACCGTCTTTTTTGATATTCTTATCTGTGTGGAAATCATTCTCTTCTTTCAGTTTCTCTGGTACAGAATCTGTTAGATATAGGCTTTAGACCCTTGAGACTGTATACCTGTCTCTCTCGCTCGCTCTCAATAATTAAATTCAATTTCTAAGAAATTCTGCTGTCCAGCTGGTATCCTTGCCATGTTTGAAGTACCTTACAAGCCCATTCTGTGGCCGTTTTTTAGCCCTCATTCTATCTCCTACTCAAGTCAATGTAATCAAATCCAAGTATTTGTTCGGTTCCTCCTGAAAAGCCCCAGTCTCAACTTGTTTGTGATGTTTTAAGGCTTAAGCCACAGCTTTGCTTTAGTGTTGATGGCGTCAAAAGGTTTCTAATAGCTAGTTAGTCTTCTCTCCTGCAAATGGCTATCTTTCTTTGTGTATGTAGGAGCGCCTTTGTTCTATTGTTCTGATTGTCACAGGAAATTGTTATGTAGTAATGGGTTGGCAGAAGAGAGGTTTGCTAATTAAAGAAGGCTTATGTCATTGTACTTTCGGATGATTCGAGCGAAAGGATGGAAAAGGAATAGAAAAGAAATGAACATAACTGGATTTTCTGTCCTGTGGTTATATTATATAAAAATTGTGAGGAACAAGGTTGCCCATTCGTTAGCTCATCTCCAACCTATGGTGGTGGGTTCCTGTACTTGGGACAATTACTTTCCTTCCTTATTGTCAATTGTGCTCGCTCTTATCTTATGAAGTAATCTCTTTTGGGTTCCCTCAAAATCAATTTTTTTTGAGAGGAATCTGTTGTTTGGTTAGCTAGTTATGGAGGAAATTGAAGACTATTATGAAGGAACTTTCCTAGCATCCTTTTCGGCCCACTTCGCATGTGCATAATTAACACCAGCCATGGGAAACTTCCCCATGTGCTTAAATTAACACCAACCATTAATTTTACATCAGCAGTTCCTTTCAATCAGAGGAGCTCCTAATCTTCTCGATTCGGAAGTTATGCTTGTTTTCTGCTGGCTCATTTTTATAATAATGCAGAACTGTGGTACTTCTAAGTTCTAACATATATATGAACTGTGGGACATGAAAACGATATCTCTGTTTTTGCTCAATTCAAACCACTCAATGTGGTCACCTACATGAATGTCCTTGTGATCAATTTAGTGTATCGAGTCTGTGATGCACATTGATTTGAGGTACCTAATGCAACCCTCTCCTGATGGTTTGAAAGGAAACCTTGGACCCATTTGTAATATTTTTTCTAATATATTTTGGCTTGTAAGCTGGCTGGATCAGCAAATTAAAAGATATTTACTACATAATGATCAAAAAGAAATTGCAGTTTTGGTTAGAAGCTTCTAAGACAATCATCTTGAAGGTGAGATATTGGGGTTAGTCTTGCTTGCTTGAAGCTGCTAGCGACGGATCCCTTGTCATACCCTTTTCTAGTAAGGATTGTGTGTAGGGATTTGAAACTGTAAAGTTGCTTGCTTTGAGCTGCTAGTGGCTGTATGCGCGAGAGCACCTGTCACAGACCTTTCTGCCAAATTTATTTTGCAAGGTTTTGCAATGCCTAATATATGGTGGTAATGGTTGTAAATGGTATACCTAGCTGTGGGAAGGCTATTTAGAGACCTATCATTTTCTCGAATGATTAATTTTATGTGGAAGTGCTGACATTCTGTTTGTTTATTCTATTACTTGTAGATAATGAAGATTCAGCAGAAAATTCAAGCTCTTCAAGCGGGGAAGTCCAAGGTGTAGTGACTCAGTGGATTGAAGTGCCTTGTCCAGGAGTAAAACTATTTCCTGATTAATTGTAGTTTTTTTTTTATAATTATTTTAGAGAAACCTGGAAAATATTCTTGTCAAGGGTTGATTTACCTAAATTAGGGGACTCTAGAGGAATTCAGTGTTAGAATATCTTCAAATTTTGGACTGAAAATGAAAAAAAGTTGGTGGTGTGAGCATCTGTATCTTGAGTCAGAAGTCAGAACTGACTTCCTATGGCTTACAAGTTACTAGCCTATTTGGCTGGTTTTTCATCACATCTATTTTACTGTGAGAAAGTGCTTCACAACTGATGCTTGCAAAGGACCATATACTGAGAAAAGTTTATCATATGTGGATCAAATTCTTTTCTAGGCATGAAAAACAGCGTGAGCAACGCGATGTTCTGTTTGCTTTCATCGAACGTGTGCTAAAATATTGACAGTTCAATGTGCCCCATAGCTGATCATTCTGGAATTTTGTGTCATAGCATATACTTATTTTAACATGAGGTTACATCATATGTCAGCTCATATGACAAGCCATCCATGTAACCTTCCTTCCTTCTTACCTTTGATACTAATTCTCTTTCCACATGGAGTAATAAATTTCCGCAAAAAGCTGGCATGGGGTTGGACCAGTGTAGTACGATTGTCATGGAGAACCACTTGCTTCTCCACTTCTAGATCAGTTTAGCTTTAGAATGTGGCTATATGAATCCAATTAGAGTATGTAGAAATTTGGTGGATATTTTTTTGCTGAGAAGTAAAGGGGTGAATTTTTGTGATTATTGCACGAATGTTTGCTTATTTATGGTGCAAATTCCACGGAAAATTGATAATAAAGCGCACTGAGGTCCTAAAGTGCTTCTACAATGTGGCACTCAAGATTTTGCCTATTTATGTAAGTTGTAAATATCCTGTCTTGCCTTTTAAGGAGGGAAATTATGTTGTGGAACAGGTCAACTTTCCATTTGAAATGGGATTCACCGTTCACGTTTGGGTGTTGGAGTTGTGGCAATGAAATCAATACTTACAAGTGAATTTCATCATTTTATCTGGAAGTGTCGCAATCCTTTCTTTGTTTGGTCAAAAGTTAGAAATGGCGCTATTGTATTTAAAAAGCCACCGTTGATTACAAAACAATATGAACATCGATAAGGCTTGGGTGGATCGGATTTATAATAATTTATTGTGAACGTAAAATAGTTATATGATATATCCTTCAAAAAGTGACTGTAATAAAAAAATGACTATATCATTCAAGATTAGACTATATAAAAAACTGATTGCATCATCCAAAAACTAATTATACAAAAGATAATTATATCATATAAATTGATTATATCAAATAAAAAACTGACTATATCATACGATATTTGGTGCATACATGCTATTGCTGAAACATGGAATAATTGAAATCTTATTCATTCAGATATTGACGACCAATAAGTATTGGATTTTCTTTCGGATAGGCCCTGAAAATAGAAGGATGACTGGAATGCCAACAGGTGTTTAGGTGAATCAACTTCTACTTTCTTTTTTATCTTTGCCATAGGGAGTTGGATTAATCCCATGAAAAACTTATCCTGGGAAATAAGATCTAAATCCATCCCATTGAATTACTCATTTGCTAAATGACGCCATTCTTTTTTCCTACTAACGCCATATATACATGTATAAATACGTATACATGTATATCACTATTGAGATACTCTCCCTCTCTCTCACTCTCCTACTCTCCCACTCTCTTCACTCTCCTTCACTCTCTTCACTCTCCCTCACTCTTTCACTACATCTCTATCATCAACAAGATCTCCCTTCAACTTTTTTTTTCCGGCGACATCAATAACTCCGGTGAGGCAAAGTTGGGCTCCGGTGAGGCGCAAATTTCTCCAGCGACAAAGTTGGGCTCCGGTGAGGCGCAATTACACCGGCGACAAAGTTGGGGCCTCTCTCCAGTGACACGTGGGTGAAGGAAACGACGGCATTTGTCCGGCCAACATAACTCCGGCAACACCTCGGCTAACAACGAACTCCGGCGCAAGGTTAGTGTGCAAATTCTAAAAATATACGCAGGCGCCTATTTTAGGCGGTTCCACCACTGGTGGAGCGCCTAAAAAAGGCGCTTAACACCAGTGGTTGGGCGCCTAATTTAGGCGTGTGACCTGAGGTGCAAACGCCTTTTTTAGGCGCCCAACCTTTTTTTGTTGTTTTAGGGTTCTAATTTCTGAATTTTTTTTTTTAATATGTTTAGTTTAGAAATTAATAATTATAAAACTTTGTTAATTATGGTGTTTATAGTTGAACAATTTGTTATTGCAGACAATTAATGAAATATAATTGAAAAGATAGTCAAAGAACTTTGTTAAAATTGCATATGTTTGACTAGGAATTGCTATGTGTAATGCTGAAAATGTAAAAATTGAAATGAAATTCGTATGGGGAGGGGACGCCTAATTTAGGCGGTTTCACCTTTGGTGGGGCGCCTAATTTAGGCGCCTTCACCACAGGTTGGACGCCTAATTTAGGCAGTTTCACCTTTGGTGGGGCGCCTAATTTAGGCGCCTTCACCACAGGTTGGGCGCCTAAATTAAACGCCCCACCTGTGGTGGAAGCGCCTAAGTTAGGCGCCCAACCTGCGGTGCAGTCGCCTAATTTAGGCGCCCCACCTGTGGTGAAGGCACCTAAATTAGGCACCTGACCTTCCATTTGGTTAGTTTAAGGCGCCTAATTTAGTTGATTTATGAAAATAAAAATTGGAAATTGTTTAGTTTAGAAAATTATTATTATGACATTTTGTTAATTATGGTGTATTAAAGTAGAAAAATGTGTTATTGCGAAATATTAATGAAATATAATAGAAAAGATAGTTAATGAACTTTAGAAAAATAATTAGAAATCTTTAAACGCATAAAATTAGTGTATGTAATTGATTTTTCATATTATTACATTATTAATATTAATAAAATTTTATACTTATAATTAAAGATGAGTGGGCGAGACAAGGGCAAAGCTAAGTCATCTTTGCCTACTGATTCGGGTCATCGTCATCCTCATCAGAGAGGAGTGACGATCTCATCAAGGAAGGCTAAAGATGACATTTTGAGGAGCACTCAGTCTTCATCAGGCGCATAAACAGAGGAGGTACCAGAAATTCCTCCTTTGTCCTTTGCAATGCCTACTCCGACCATTATGAATGTTGAGGCGTGGATACCTCACCCACCTTGGACAGGGGGAACGAGCAAGAGGCGGATGATTATTATGATAGTTGGGAGGAGCATCCGTCAACGGGCCCAGAGGAGGGTCGTGCTTCTAGGGGATGCAGACCACGTACCTCTCGTGGTCGGTTTGCACGTTCTTTACATGGAGCATCGTGCAATGCTAAGGGTTCCGGGACGTGTTCCCATAATGAACATTACATGAGTGAATCCGTGATGTGTAACGATGCTCCCATCCAATGATAGTATCATCTCTCAAATTATACCACTGTGCAGCAATTGGAGGCATTGGGAAACCAGGAGCCAAGTGAAGGCTGATATAGTGCTGATGATACGATCCGAGGTGCAGCATAACAAACTCATAACACGGTGGATCCACATTTGTTGGTGCAGTCAATGGTAGAATAGTGCAACAACCCCACAAAATACCTCCCGGACCCACTGTATGATACATCACAGCGTAGTTGTACAACGTAGCAATGGCATACAAATCTGCAACGGACTCTAGCCAACGATCACTACCGCAAGGACCTTGGGTGTGCATGATACGGTTTCTCGCCAGTCCATGTAGTCTCGTCCTCCATAAATATCCTCATATACGTTCCTCATAGAAATCTCGTTGTAAAGGTGTTGACGAGCGTGTGGCCAACGATCTTGCCCACCATTGAAAGCATCAGCTACACACCTAAATCCACAGTTCACCAACGACGTTGTTCCATGAGACTATAAATGGGAGGATGACATTGGGTATGTTCTCCTTGTAAGGAAATGGTCCTGGTTGCGTTTCAAATATCTCCGCTGCAAATGTATCCGTTGCACTTGAATCTGTTATATAAATAAGAGTTAGTTAGGCACTTCACACTACAAATGGTAAATAACATAGCAAATAAATCTTCATATAACTTAACAAGTAAATATATGTACATCCATCTCTAGTAGATCGAGTCGTCGTAGTTGTACGACTACGACTACTAGACCGTGATCTATTCCGAAACTGGTGCTGCACATGTTCGAACAAGCTCGGGTCACGTCTAGTAGATGATGAGCCAGGAGGTCTACCTCTCCTAGAAGTAACTACATGAGGCTCCTGAACTCCCTCATCCTCTGGGTGTAACTGCTGACGAATAAGGTCAACTATACCTCTCCTAATTGCCGGATCGCACTCAGAAAGTTCGGCAAGTAATCCCTGAAGGTATTCAACATCCTGATCACACTGACTACCATAATCTATTGCATTTACACCATCTTCCATGACCAAAGTCTTGAAGAAACGATGAATATGGTCAAGATACAAGCCTCCGTATTCATTAATAGCCAACTATATCGCACATGCGCATGGGATAGAAAAAGTACACAAAAGCCGACAACCACAGTAATCAAACACCCCATCTCCTAAGTTTAGGCGTTTAGTGTTTTCCAACTTCAGCAAATTCAAGTAATAATGTGAGACATGGCCAACCAAATGAAAAAAAGGTTGTACCATATGTTGCCTACCAATTCTGCACCTAGATTTCTCTAAGCCATCCCTGATCTTGATCATTTGGCTATCAATGAACAAATTGCCATATATATTAAATAATATTTTCTTCTTCCTACTTGCCATATATATTGAACAAGTTAAAAATGGAATTGAATTTGAAATTTTAATTAAATATTAAATTAATGAGAATGATTTGCTCTTCTTACATATGTGTGAAAAACTCTGATAAAAAATTAAATTTACAACATAACTTGATTGACACAATCAGAAGAAAAAATAAAAACTTGAATTTCATATTAATAATTATACTGATAATATTTTAAAAACCTAAATGTTGATTATTATTCGGTAATCTCTATTATATAAATCAAACTCTTCCACTTTATTAATATTCAACGATTGAACCTGATACACAATTTTTTCGACTTTATTTGAGTACACATTTTATTTTGCTTTATATTTCTTCTCTCAATACTATATTTGAATAATGATGAACAAATAACAAAAAAAACCAACGAAATATATTGATTTGAGAATATTTAAAAAATTAAAAGTAGTTATAAATGTTTGTTCGAATCAAATTTTTTGTATTATTAATAAATAACTAATTGAGAAAAAACGTTAATATGACACACACGAATGGCATGCAAAAGATTATACTTATTAGATGGTGTTTTTTGTAACCCATGGATGTCAAACTAAGGTTACCTCCCATTTAATCTTTCTTATAAAAACATTCAAATATCTTCCTTTGTGATACTTCCTGCAATTTTTCCTTACTAGCCTTATATGTAGGCAATGCGTGGGAAAACATATTGAAAATTAAATTAATTGTGTAGATTGTCGAACAACTGTATTACACTTTGTTTTTTCAAAAAAATTATTGTTCAGTTTAAATGTGATACTTTTTTCTCTTTTTTTTCCGTTTAAATGAAGCAGGTAGTTAACCTTCTTTTATGTGTTTCTGGGCGGGCCGCGGATGTCGTCGTCGTGCACCGCCGCCCGGTCCAAAGATAAAATTTCTCCTACTCTCTTTTACACTAAACAAGTATAATGGAAGTAGGGTTCGTATCCACAGGGAAACGGGGACGAGTTTTATATTCAGCGTGATTCAAAACCTAGATTAAGCTAAGGGCCGAGAAACCTAATAATAATAACAAAGGGGGTTTTCAAGTCGATTTACTAACAAACTACAACTAACTAGCAACTAAATAAGATGAGAAATCAATATAGGAAGATCTTGAATCCGATTAACATGCACTTCAATTCATTATCGATCATTGAACCTCGATTCTATTCATTTCCATAATTATCTATTGTTGAGAATTAATCTCGCATTCTCCTTATTCTTAGTTGAATAGCACGATCAGCGTGATTATAAAACCCTAACTAAAGGATAACCTAGTCCGATCTGCGTCTAAGTTCAATCCAATAGCAGCAATAAACACGAGAGAACCAATAGACTGCTAATGTCATACAAGCGATAAACATTCAACAGTTGATACAATTTCTCCAAGAAATAACCAAGACGATCTGCATCTAAGTTACTCCATAGTTTGCTACTAATTGATAAAAGAATAAAACAATCCGATTCTATTCTTAAATCTAGCATTAGATTAATTACACAATCAAACTAGTAATATTCCTAGCATAATCATGCAAAAACCATTGAAAGCAAGCATAGAAATTAAACCATAATCAAAGGAAATAAATGAGAAGAAAGATCTCACAATAATGCTTGAAGCTCCATATTAATCTCGTTAAGAGCGGTTAGCTACAATCGGCATAGCAATAGCCAATCCCATAATTGAAATCTACGAAAACTAAACTCGAAACGAAAACTAAAAGAGAAGAGAAGAAGAGAAGAATGGAGTGTTGGATATTCTCTCTCCTCGAATGTGTGTGTTTTAGGTAAAACAAACTTTAGTATTTATACTAAGGCTCAAAGTCGCGTCATTTAAACCGCCATAGGGGTCGCGAGGGTGCGATACGGGTGCACGTGCGATGGCTACCGCCTTCGCAACGAGGCTGAAGAATTGACGAAACCACGCGGTCGCACCGTGCGAGGAATCTCGCGGGTGCGAGCTTAGTCGCGAGGTGCGACCTTTGTCGCGAGTGCGAGCTCCGGCCGGGCGAGCATCTTTGGGCGTTCTTGGGCGGGCTGGGGCCGGGCGAGACTGCTGGCGCGCGCATGGCTTGCGGTAGCTTGCTGCGATGGGCAAGCTGGGTGGGACTGGGCGATGATGCTTGCTTGTGGATGGGCGAGGCTTGGGTGGCTCGGCGATGGGTGGTGGGCGGCTTGGGCGATGATGCTTGGGCTTGCGGTGGATGGGCGATGATGCTGCGATGGGCGAGCTTGGATGGGTTGGCGATGATGCTTAGGCTTGCGGTGATCACGGAGCTTGGCTCGGATCAAATGCACTTCACCTTGGAAGCTCGGAATACATGACGTTAACACAAATTATCTCGCAAAGCTCCGAACTTCCGCTAAGAGCTAAATAAGACACGAATGTTAACAATTACAATCAAACCCCTAGCAAAGTGCACCTAAAATACCACAAGAACATCGTATAACTGAGCGCATCAAATACCCCCGCACTTGAACTTTACTCGACCTCGAGTAAACTCAAAATGAGGATCACCCAATGAATCATCACCCAAACTAACGACACCAACCTACACTCCCCATCAACTACATCATCATCATCACATCTTAACAACATCCGCTCAAAAACCTAAACGTAAGGGACGATGATTCCCCCACACTTAGATTCGAGCTCACCGAAAAATAAAAAGACGCGACAACAATAATCACCAAACGACAACTAAAATGTGAGCTCAAATCTGAAGGATCTCAAAGGAATTGAACTCACTCCAACGCCACAATCAAAATGACAACTGCCTAAAACTTCAAAAGATAAACTACTACTACTATTACAACTGACCTATATAAGCAAGCTATGGAACAAAGACAAAAAGGGATAAATTCCATACTTACTCCCAAAAACAAACAATCAAAGAAAGTGAAAGCCAAAACAAATCCCCGGCAAATGAGTCTTCAAAATACATAATTCTCTCTTAATCTCTCATTTTGCCTAGGAGCCCTTTCGGGTTTTCATCCTAGCTTCTCACATTTTTTATCTCCATCTTACCCGTCAATATAAGCCACTTTTTGCATAAGTTGCCCTTTCGGTTTTCAACCTATCCGGGCCCCATTTTTGCGAGTCGCCCACCCTTGTGGGTTTTCAACTCAGTGGGTTTCATTTCATCATCATTTTTTTTTTTTTTTTTTTTTTTTTTTTTTTTTTTTTTTTTCATTTCAAATTAAAAGTAATATATACAACATAGATACATGAGAATGAGAATGAGAATACCCTCCCCCTACTTAAACTACACATTGTCCTCAATGTGTCGACAATTAGAAGAAAAAGTAAGCGAAAATGGGGGAGAAAATCGAAAATCGGGTAAATCGAAGATCGAATGCTCAAAACTCATGACCAAACAATCGTCAAACTCAATTTCTTAACAACACCAACTCAAATCGCATAAATCAACTCACAACCCTCTCCCTCGAATCACTCAAACAAATGACAAGCTCAAAGTTTTGAATTTGTGAGATTTGCACCTATCTTAAGAGATCGAAAAGATACATTAACAATCTCAATCCTCTAGTGTACCAACTCCTAGCTATTAAGTCCTCCCACGGATTTTTTTGTGGATTTTGGTCCAAGTGGATGAAGATTGGTTGTGGAACTTTTAGTGGGTGGGTGGTGGGTGAAGAAAATTTGTTGTGGTGGTGGAAATTTGATGAAAAATAAAGAGAAAGAAAGAAAATAAAGGGGTCTCGGGGTCTCGGGGTGTTGGGGTCTCGGGTTGCCTCCAGAAGCGTGTTGTTTAAAGTCGTTAGCTCGACTTAATACCTTAAGCTTAAAAATTGGGCTTGTGCTCCATATGTGACAATGGAGGCTCCATGTCAACCTCCAATTCGAGTACCGCAAGACAAGCGGAGAAGAACTCTTGCAATGCATCGTCGGTGGTACGTTTCAAAACAAGGTGGTAAATCGGAGGCTTTTTCGCTTTTTCCACTCGGCACCATACCGCATGTTAGTAGGGAGGCACGATCCTCAACCAAGGCATCATCACATTTATCGACTCATCAACATGCTCAATATCAAGAACATCATGCAAAAGTCAACAATGTTAATAGAGTAAAGAGGGTTATCATCCTTAATCAAAGGCTTAGAATCATCGATTTTAAACGCCTCTACCTTTCCCTCGAATTCCATGGTCAAAGAACCAGCAAACATCAATTTTAGTGCAAGATGTTTTCAAGAAAGGTCCCCCAAAGGATGGGGGCGGCATGCTTATCAGTTCCATCTCCAAAACATAAAAATCAGGGAAATTTCAATTTCCCAACCGTAACTAACACATCCTCTAATTTACCCCTAGGATAAACATTGGATCTATCGCTAATTGAATCACCACACAGTTTCATGCAAATTGCCAAGTTTCAAAGACTTATACAATGAATATGGAATCACATTAATTGAGGCACCTAAGTCTAACATGGCTTCGGAAACATGGTGTCACCTATGGTACATGGGATGGTAAACATGCGGGTCCTTGCATTTTTGAGGCAATTTCTTTTGAAAGATAGCGAGACATGCTCGCTAGCCTTCACTTTTGCACTCCCTTTTGTTTTTGCTTTCTTTTGAGTACACATTTCCTTAAGGAACTTAGAAACCTAGGTACTTGATTTAAAGCATCAAAAGGGGAATGTTTACCTCACATTTACGAAGATTTCGTAGATGTCATTGGTGCGCTCTGTTTTGGGTTTCTCTTAATGCCTCGGAAATGGTGGCTCTGGTTCATATGGTGGGGAGGTGATTTTTGGACTTTCGCCTCTTGTTGAGGTGGCAATGATGTATAATTTTGTCGGTTCATGCTCGATCCCTCTTCCACTATCTCTTTGTCTCGAACCACCAACCTCTCTTTGCTTGCAATTTCCGCTCCACTTCTTAATGTGATAGCACTCACGTTCATCTTAGGGTTGAGCTCTACTGGGATGGAAACCTCACCGAATCCCTAGCCTCAGCTTGGTTCCCATTTGGCTTACTGGCTCTCAGTTCTTGATGCTCGAACGGGTCTCTTCCGAACCGAACCATATTTCCTGCATGTTAGTGACATTTTTAGTTAAAGCATTCATCATATCCTCGTAGACATGCCGGTACTGGTCCCGTGATTGGCCTTGTGGCCGAAAATATGGAGCTCCTTGCTCTGCTCTCGAATAAGGAGGTGGTGGGCGGTTATCTCTGGCTGGTTCCCGATGAGTTCGTACCTCAAATTAGGATGATCTCGCCATCCCGAATTGTAGGTACCGAATATGGATCATATCTTTTCGGAACCCTTGGCCTGAAAATCGGCCGCCTTAACCTCTTCTCGGTTCTTGTAGATGAGGGCAAAATCGGTTGGATGATGTGAAGAGCAAATGCCCAAGCCTTCACTTGGTGAGTTTTCTTTTCACTATGAAGTCTCGCATCACGGATGTGAGAGCTTCTGATCTTCCAACTTAGAAGAACTAGAACCCTGAGACCACGCGTCGAGTTCCGGACCTTCTACTAAACGCCTCGAGCTTTCGAGCTCATTTAACGTTCCTTAGCGAGTGCGTTTTATTCCAATGGATCCACCACTTGCTGCATTAACCATCCTAGCATCCTCATCACATAAGCCATTATAGAAGTATAGCACCAAATCTTCCTCGAATAACCGTGGTATGGACAACTAGCACATAACTTCTTAAACCTCTCCCGATACTCGTAAAAAGACTCATCACCTCGTTGCTCGATGTTACTTATCTCCTTCTTCAAAGTAGATGATTTAGAAGTGGGAAAGTATTTCTGAAAGCTCTTTTCAATTGAGCCCAAGTGGTGTGTCTGACAAGGTAGTACATCCATCCTTGTTGCTCTTTTAGCAAGGGGAAAGCTTTAAGCTTGATTCTATCTTCGGAAACTCCACTTGGTTTCATGTTGCTGCATACCACATGAAACTCGACAAATGTTTATTGGGATCTTCACCATTTAGCCCATGGAATGAGGGAAGCAAATGTATACCGACTTTAGCTCAATGTGTCCCCCACTTCCGGTTCGAAATGTGATACCAAGGGTTGTTGGTCAAGGTTAGGGGGTGAGTCCTTTAGAGTGCGGTGCTCAACTCTAGGAGGCATCTCTTCTTCAAATTGAAGCGAAAAGGGGTCTCTAAAGTCCTCACGCATTCTCTTCTCAACCCGAAAGGGTTAGTTCTAGATCTCGATCGTACTGCAAAGGTTCTTGGTTAGTAGCACGAGTATTAACCATAAACAAAACCATTAGCAATACAATCCAAAGCATACACTAAATATAAACAAGTAACACCGTGTCCGAACGGCGCCAAAATTTGGGCGGGCCGCGGATGTCGTCGTCGTGCACCCGCCCGGTCCAAAGATAAAATTTCTCCTACTCTCTTTTACACTAAACAAGTATAATGGAAGTAGGGTTCGTATCCACGGAAACGGGGACGAGTTTTATATTCGCGTGATTCAAAACCTAGATTAAGCTAAGGGCCGAGAAACCTAATAATAATAACAAAGGGGGTTTTCAAGTCGATTTACTAACAAACTACAACTAACTAGCAACTAAATAAGATGAGAAATCAATATAGGAAGATCTTGAATCCGATTAACATGCACTTATTCATTATCGATCATTGAACCTCGATTCTATTCATTTCCATAATTATCTATTGTTGAGAATTAATCTCGCATTCTCCTTATTCTTAGTTGAATAGCACGATCGGCGTGATTATAAAACCCTAACTAAAGGATAACCTAGTCGATCTGCGTCTAAGTTCAATCCAATAGCAAGATAAACACAGAGAACCAATAGACCCGCTAATGTCATACAAGCGATAAACATTCAACGGTTGATACAATTTCTCCAAGAAATAACCAAGACGATCTGCATCTAAGTTACTCCATAGTTTGCTACTAATTGATAAAAGAATAAAACAATCCGATTCTATTCTTAAATCTAGCATTAGATTAATTACACAATCAAACTAGTAATATTCCTAGCATAATCATGCAAAAACCATTGAAAGCAAGCATAGAAATTAAACCATAATCAAAGGAAATAAATAGAGAAGAAAGATCTCACAATAATGCTTGAAGCTCCATATTAATCTCGTTCAAGAACGGTTAAGCTACAATCGGCATAGCAATAGCCAATCCCATAATTGAAATCTACGAAAACTAAACTCGAAAACGAAAACTAAAAAGAGAAGAGAAGAAGAGAAGAATGGAGTGTTGGATATTCTCTCTCCTCAAATGTGTGTGTTTTAGGTCAAAAACAAACTTTAGTATTTATACTAAGGCTCAAAAGTCCCGTCATTTAAACCGCCATAGGGGTCGCGAGGTGCGATAGGTCGCACCGTGCGTGAGCTCGCTTCGCAACGAGCGAAGAATTGACGAAACCACGCAGTCGCCCGTGCAGGAATCTCGCGAGGTGCGAGCTTAGTCGGGGTGCGACCTTTGTCGCAGGTGCGAGCGCCGGGCGAGCATTTGGGCGTCTGGGGCTGAGCCGGGCGGCATTGGGCGCCGCATGGCTTGCGGTATTTTGCGATGGGCAAGGGGTGGCGATGATGCTTGCTTTGGATGGGCGAGGCTGGGTGGCTCGACGATGGGCGGGCTGGGCGATGATGCTTGGGCTTGGGTGGATGGGCGATGATTGCGATGGGCGAGCTTGGATGGGTTGGCGTGATGCTTAGGCTTGCGGTGATCACGGAGCTTGGCTCGGATCAAATGCACTTCACCTTGGAAGCTCGAATACATGGCGTTAACACAAATTATCTGCAAAGCTCGAACTTCCGCTAAGAGCTAAATAAGACACGAATGTTAACAATTACAATCAAACCCCTAGCAAAGTGCACCTAAAATACCACAAGAACATCGTATAACTTGAGCGCATCAGTTTCCCATTTTTCTTTCTCTATTTTCTTAAAAAGTGTGTGAGAGCGAAAGTCACAGCACCCGTGCCTCTTCAGCTTCACCCGAAACCCTAGACCTGCGGCGGCGGCGACCGTGCTTCTCTCTTCCGGCGTACGCCGCCGCAGGGTCAACATCCTTTCCGATGCTTTTCGTTTCATCTCCTTCACTCCCTTCCTTAGTTTCTCTTTCTTTCAATTTCCAAAATTCCTCTCTCAATTAGTTTTCTCCAATTAGAATTTAAATCAAAGTTCTCAAGGCGTAGCTATCAGAATTCCCCTTCTTGGAGTGGTTGGGTTGCATCCAGGTTGCTGCGGCGGGATTTCAGGTAGTATTTTCGTGGTCATCTTTGAGGAGTTGGTCAATTTGGAGTTCAAGTATGAGATTTCAAATCAAAGGTAAGGTTTTCCAAATGGAGTTAAGTAATAGTTTTTTAAAAATTGGTGAGTTCTTTAAGAATCGAAAAAGGTGGATTAATTATCCGATTAAGTTAAATGAATGGGTTTCCAATATCCTAAATGGTTGTTCAAAGTTGATTGAATTCGAATACTTTAAACGATTTGGTCACCTTTGGTGGAAAATTCAATCTGGTTATAATAGATGGGGTTGGTATTTGAAGCTAAGTGTTGAGATTAAGGGTGTTTTGTATTCAATTTTTGTCCCTGCCATGAATGTTGCTAATCCTTGGAGGAATTTTGTCAATGCCTTTCTTCAAGTTGTTCAAAGGGAGTTGAAGCAACCTGATGTTACTGTTGTTGGAGTCACTCAAAAAGTCTGTTTATTGGAGTCTTTTGTTATGTTTGGCAGAGAAACTTCATCTTTCTCTCATGGTAGTGAGTTCAAGTTAGAAGTGGATGCTTTACTGAAGTGGGAAAATATGCAGAATGGTTCTAGTTCTGAGTTAGAGGTTAAGGGTGGTTATGTTAAGGAGCAAAATGTCTCTTGTGATTCTATTGGTTTGTTGAGAAGTGACCATATTATTAATGCTAGTGGTACCAATGAGAAGGTGTCGCCAAATTCAGAGAGGTTGTGGAAGAGTGTTAGTTTAGATAGCGGTGCCAATACCCTTTTATCTGCAAATGAGATGTTTATCAATGAAAAATCAGATTGTGATGATAGAAATAAGATTTCATTTTGTGCTAATGGAAATGCTCGGAATGTAGTTTCCGCGGATGATGTTAGTAATGGTTCAGTATTGTCGTTTGAATCAAATTCGAGTAATGTTGTGCCAAGTTCTCCTTTTCAACTGGCAAAGAAGAAAAATCAATGTCAATTACTTCGTCCTTTAGGGCTCCATCATAACTTGGAGAAGAATGATCAATCTCAAATTCTTCATCATCCTGGATTCCACCATAAAATGGAGAAGAGAAATGGGGTCCAAGTAGCAAAGATAGGGTGTAGTAAGATATATCCTAGTGGCTAGTATGGTGTTGCGGATTACATGCTCTATGTGTATGTGTTGTTCATGGCTATGCCTTATTGATCCTATGATGAGCCATTTGGTGAGTAGTCTCTCGGGATCAATAGAGTATCGTCTATTACAGGTTTGGAGATGATGCATCATGGGTTCGGGAAGTTGGAGAGCTTGTGTTGACTTTATTTTTTATAGTGGACTTTTACATTTGTGGTTGACGTTTGACTTTATTTTTGTTTGACTTTTGGAGTAGACTTTTGGTAGACTAAGTTTTATTTTCAAGTTAGGGTTTTTTGTCCCAAACCACCTTAACTTTGTGCCACTTTACGAGAAACTACCTTTAGTAAACGAAATTGTCCAAAACTACCTGAACTCCATAAAACCATTGTTGACCAATACCTAAATGGTTTAAAGGAGAGTTGACCGTTGTTTTCAGTTCAATAATAATGACGTGCGGGAACGTGACCCCCTTTTTTTTGCCATTTTTCATCCAATTCCCACATTTCCCTCCATTTCCTTATTTCAGTGCTAATGGTGGTGGTATGGTGTGGGTGGGGCAGTTTGTGGGTTATGGTTTACCGATTTGTGGATGAGATCTGGGTTTACGAGTAGTGGGTAGTGGGTATGGGGTAGGGTGGTTTGTGGGTTACGGTGGATGGTCGTATAGGTTGTGGTAAATGACGGTTGGTGGCTGTACATGGATGTGGCTTGTGGTGGGTGCTCGTATTGGTGTATGTGGGTTGCAGCGTGTGGTTGTGGGTTGCAGTTGGTGGTCGTTGTGGTTGTGACGAGTGCTTGTGTTGGGTGCTCGTATTGGTGGTTGTGGGTTGCACTGGGTGGCTTTGGGTTGCAATGGGTGGTTGTAATGGTTGTGGCTAGTAATGGTGGTTGCTCGTATTGGTAGCTGTGGGAAGGCAAAAGAGACGACATTGGGGGTGAGTGGTGGCCACAAAGAGGAGAAATAAAAAATGGCAAAAATTCAACTCACGTGCTCGACATCCTTATTATGAGCATTCTTATTAAACTAACCATCAAATCCCAAACCACTATTGGACCCCTAATGGAGGAACCTATAAATTCCCTTCATTAAATAATTTCCCACACATTAAACACACTCTATTTTTCTCTCTCTCCTCTTCTCCCTCCACCGATTTCCCTCTCTCGCTCTCTCTCTCCTTCGACATCATCTTCTTCGACCCAGCAGCCGGCCAGCACCGGACCGCCACCTATCAGCCGGCCAGCCGCCGGCGTTCCTCCTCCTTCCTATTCTGGCGTCCTTCCTCCTATTTTCTTTGGTTATTTTCTTTCTCCTCAAGTATTATTTAATGTGAAAGATTATATTTTTAAGGATTATTTTAATATGTTTATGATTAAAGTTATGGTTTGATGATTTCAATATAAATTTCAGATTATGTAATTATATAATGAAGTAATTAAATTTCAGGTTCATTTATTATGTTTAAATTATGGTTTTAAGTACCAAAGCATGGATTTTTAGGGTTTTTGAGTTGGAAAATCATAGTAGTATATTATAGTTTATGTAATTGAGTACTCTTATGATTTAAATTATGTCTAAGTACGTGTTAAAATGTTTTAATACATTATAAGTTGCTGGAAATTTTATTCGTAAGCTTATGATGGAGTTTTAATTGTTAAAGTATGAGTTTTTAGGGGTTTTTAATGACTAAAGAGGGTTTAAAGTATTTTAATATTGCTGGAAATTTATAGATTATTGATTTGTTGTTATGTTGATTATTGTTAGGCGGATAATTCTCTTTAGACGACTTTTAAGCTTGGTAAAGTGGCCTCGAACTTTGTCTACACAAGGTACATACAAACCTATGTGTGGGTTGGATGAGTATCATGTCCTAAGGAAGGGATTTATGTAGTATCATGTGTAGGGAACTATTTATAGTTCATATGTGATTTATATTCAATTGAATTTGCATGTTTTATGATATTGTGTGAAGCATGTTGGTTATGATGGTGATATTATGTTTATATGGATGATTGATGCAAGCATATGGGATTGGGAACTTTATTTTATTAATTCACATGTGGGGTTAATAATTATGTTGGTATTGGATCATGTTGTTCCCTTTGGATTATTTAATTACTTTATTAGGACCGAGCGCCTTATTTGGTAAGTTGGTTCTTCACCTATGAAAGATGGGTTGATTGTTGACTTGGATCAACAAATAAATAACGATTTTGGATTTAATATTGGAATTATTCTTGGGTTGTTAAGTTGTTGATCACCTTATCTAATCCTAAGTTAAAAATGGAAGTTTATGTATCTTTGATGATTATATTAGTTGTCTTCCTTTATGAGTCATAACAAGTAAATAATTTATTAATTACTTAAAGTGGAAAGTGAATAGCAATAGCTTTAGACTTGTGCACGTTTATAGTGTTGGACTAGTATGAGTTGGAGTACATTGTGGTAGCCCATGGCTTTTCTTGGGACCGGATTGATCACTGTGTCCTATTTTTATTTAAAAGGTTCTGCGATATCGTAAGTTAGGGGAGTACGGAGTCGCGTCCGTACTTCGTCTTCTAAATTGAAGACTGGTTTGGTTTGGAAAACTCTTTCCATTGCCTATTCCATCTAAATTAATTAATTTATTAGTTGTGGAAATTAGTTCAGTAAAGTAGTCTGGTATGTTATTATATTATCACTTATCCCTGCTTAATGTTTATTAGTATCATATTAAGTCCTATATGTATTTACTATGTAGTACTTAGCTTTGCTGCTTATGTGCTTTTTGTGTATGTGTTGATCATGGCTATGGATTATTGATCCTATGATGACCCATTTGGCGAGTAGTCTCTCGTGATCAATAGAGTATCGTCTATTACAGGTTTGGAGATGATGCATCATGGGTTCTAGAAGTTGGAGAGCTTGTGTTGACTTTATTTTTTTATAGTTGACTTTTACATTTGTGGTTGACGTTTGACTTTATGTTTGTTTGACTTTTGGAGTAGACTTTTGGTAGACTAAGTTTTATTTTCAAGTTTGGGTTTTTTGTCCCAAACCACCTTAACTTTATGCTACTTTACGAGAAACTACCTTTAGTAAACGAATTGTCCAAAACAACCTGAACCCCATAAAACCATTGTTGACCAATACCCAAATGGTTTAAAGGGGAGTTGACCGTGGTTTTCAGTTTAATAATAACGACGTGTGGGCACGTGGCCTCATTTTTTTGCCATTTTTCATCCGATTCCCTCATTTCCCTCCATTCCTTCATTTCGGTGCTAATGGTGGTGGTAAGGTGTGGGTGGGGCAGTTTGTGGGTTGCGGGTTTCCGATTTGTGGATGAGATTTGGGTTTACGAGTAGTGGGTACTAGGTAGAGTGGTTTGTGGGTTGCGGTGGGTAGTCGTATTGGTTATGGCAAGTGACGGTTCGTGGCTGTACATGGATGTGGCTTGTGGTGGGTGCTCTTATTGGTGTATGTGGGTTGCAGTGGCTGGTTGTGGGTTGCAGTGAGTGGTCGTAGTGGTTGTGTCGAGTGCTTGTGTTGGGTGCTCGTATTGGTAGTTGTGGGTTGCACTTGGTGGCTTTGGGTTGCAATGGGTGGTCGTAGTGGTTGTGGCTAGTAACGGTGGGTGCTCGTATTCGTAGCTATGGCTAGGCAAAGGTGACGGCATTGGGGGGGTGAGTGGTGGCTATAAAGAGGAGAAAAAAAAATAGCAAAAATTCGACTCATGTGCTTGGCACGTGACTAATATTGACCAGAAAACCATGGTCAACTGATTGGAAAACCATTTGGGTATTGGTCAACAATGCTTTTATGGAGTTCAGGTAGTTTTGGACAATTTTGTTTACTTAAGGTAGTTTCTCGCAAAGCGGCACAAAGTTAAGGTGGTTTGGGACAAAAAACCCTTCAAGTTATTTATTATTATTATTTCCGCAGCAAAATTCAGAATAAGTCAATACGTTGTCACAGGGGCGATAATGCTTTGATGATTCTCTAAGTTTTATATTAAAACTGTATTTTGGAAAATAGAGAATTGTCGGGATGTTACAAAGTGGTATCTTGGAGCTTTAGCTTTTATTGGCCTTTCGTGCCAACCTTAAATTTTTAGGCGCCTAATTACTTAAAATGAATTTCGTAGAAATCAAGCTCCTACTTATTCGTTGTGTTCAAATCAATTTCGAAACATTTTTCATGGTTTCAAGATTTAAAATATTTTATTCTATTTTGGTTCGAATTTTTTTCTAGGGTCTGAATTCGTTTTTTTTATTTTGTTTGAAAATCCCGAACATCATTATTTTAAATTCTATTTTTTTCAGTTTCTTTTATAAATTCGAAAAAATATATATTATTTAATTATCTAACTATTTTAATACTTATAGTTTATTTTGTTTACTTTATTGTTTTGTCAGACATGGGTAGTATAGGAATGGGTATATTGGATAAAAATATTATATGTCTGCATTAAATAGTTAGCTCAGTATGTTTATATTTTTCTTCCCTGCTTAACTGTTTTATGTTATTCCTATGGATTGAATTATGGTTATTCTTGCTTATTGTTTATTGTTGGGAACATACGCTAAGTGAGAGTATCATTTGCTTATAGATGTCGTTTTTAGAGTAGGAAACTACTACAATCCGATTGTGTTAAGTGATGATGAGAATGATGGAGAATATGATTCTGATTGCGATAGCTACAGTAGCGTAGATTTGGAGATGTGCTGATTGTTTAAGGTTAGCAGTCCAGATAGTGATGATGAGGTCATTCAGCAGTTTGACCATGCTAGGAGTCAAACTCGGAAGGATATTTACTATGCTGTGATGAGGAGTGTTTTTGGTGAGCCGAGATTTTCTGTAGCAAATGAGGATGAGGATGATGAAGACTTGGAGGATGAGACTGCTGATGTACCTCCTTAGATTATGTATTTATGCTTTGAGAATAAATGTTGGATAAGTAGTCAAGCAATGGTTTATATTTATTTCTTTAGTACCTTTATTTTGTTAAGGAAAAGTATAGTTGTTATGGATTGGGAAAAAGTGTTAGTATCATCATTTTGAGGAATAAAAGTAAATATTTAGTTACCCAAGTGAGCAAGAATTTATTTTGGCACGTGAATGGGAATATTTTATTTTATTGTTGTGATTGAATTTTATCCTCACACGTGTTTATTATTGATGTGAATACTATTCATGAATTGTACGTTGATGCAATCTTTTTTGGTCAAATCAAGTGTTGCCTTCATAAAGAATGGCATGTAAGTCGTGTATCGAAACCAAAAGTAGAGTTACGTTAAATTTCATGTTGCGCAGTAGAATGGCTAACAACGATAACGCCTTAGCTTATGCTATTCGCCAATTGGCGGAGAAATTAACTCAAGAAAGAGATGAGCGTCTCGATCCTGCTGTGAATTGGATTAGGGAATTTGAAAAGATTTTCAGGGCTGTTAATTGTATTGAGGGTATGAAAGCAGGTCAAGCTGTACTGTATCTGAAAGATGAGGCTGACAATGGGGCTAGACTTAGTGCTATTGAAGGGTTTAATTAGGATTCCTTTATTTATGCTTAAGGAGGAAAATTTTACCCTGCTTTTATGAGGAAACAGAAGGCTCAAGAGTTCATAAACCTTAGGATGGGGAGCATAACTATCCTTGAGTACTATAGCAAGTTCATAGCCTTGTCTACGTTTGCACCTGAGATAGTAGTCACCGATAAGCTAAAGGCTCAAAGATTTGAGCAAGGTTTGAATAAAGAAATTCAATTGGGGTTAGGTGGTGAGACTTTTGCATCCCTGGATGTTGTGTATGGAAGAGCTGCCCATATTTTTGGTCTTCAGTCGAGGCGTAACAAGAAGAATGCTGTAGTGGGTGAGAAGAGAAACGATTTCAATGCTGGAGGAGATCAGGGGAATTTTAAGAAGAACATAAATGGGAATGGGAATTTCCAAGGGAGAAACGGTCAGGGCTATAATAATAAGGGCTAGTCCGAAAGGGTTTACCATTGTAAGAAGTGCAACAAGAACCACCTTGGTAGAGACTGTAAGGGAGACCTAGTGACCTGTAACTACTACCAAAAGAAGGGTTATAGGGAGTATGAGTGCTTCACCAAGCAGAAGAAAGAGCAAAATGGTAATGTGAATGGTAATCAGGGGAGGTCTGGGTTTAATCAGTCAGGAAGTCATGGTTCGAAACCTATAGGGTCACAGAACAACCAAGGAAGCTACAGTAAGCCTGCTAGTGAGAGCAACAACAACCAGAATAAGGCTCCGTGTAGACTGTTCGTGATGAGTCACAATGAAGCTAAATGATCTGCCGACGTAGTTTCTGGTACTTTCTCTATTAACTTCGTTCTTGTTAAGGCATTGTTTGATTCTGGGGCGACTTATTCGATAATTTCGTCATCCGTTGTTAAAAGTCTGAGGTTGGTAGATTTTGAGGTAATTGACCTGTGGCGGGCCGCGCTTGTCGTGAACGCCACCCGGCCAAAGATAAAATTTCTCCTACTTTCTTTTACACTAAGCTAGTATAATGGAAGTAGGGGTCGTATCCACAGGGAAACGGGGACGAGTTCTAATACTCAGCGTGATTCGAAACCTAGATTAAGCTAAGGGCCGAGAAACCTAATAATAATAACAAAGGGGGGTTTCAAGTAGATTTACGAACAAACTAAAACTAACTAGCATATAAATAAAATGAGAAATCAATATGGGAAGATCTTGAATCCGATTAACATCCACTTCAATTCATTATCGATCCTTGAACCTCAACTCTAATTATTTCCATAATTATCTATTGTTGAGAATCAATCTCGCGTTCTCCTTATTCCTAGTTGAATAGCACGATCAGCGTGACTATAAAACCCTAACTAAAGGATAACCTAGTCCGATCGCGTCTAAGTTCAATCCAATAGCAGCAATAAACACGAGAGAACCAACGGACACCGCTAACGTCATACAAGCGATAAACGTTCAATAGTTGATTCAATTTCCCCAAGAAATAACCAAGACGATCTGCATCTAAGTTACTTCCTAGTTTGCTACCAATTGATAAAAGAATAAAACAATCCGATTCTATTCTTAAATCTAGCATGAGATTAATTACACAATCAAACTAGTAATATTCCTAGCATAATCATGCAAAAATCATAGAAAGCAAGCATAGAAATTAAACCATAATCAAAGGAAATAAATAGAGAGGAAAGATCTCACAATAATGCTTGAAGCTCCATATTAATCTCGTTCAAGAACGGTTCAAGCTACAATCGGCATAGCATAAGCCAATCCCATAATTGAAATCTACAAAAACTAAACTAGAAAATAAAAACTAAAAAGAGAAGACAACAAGAGAAGAGTGGAGTTTTGGAAACTCCCTCTCCTTGTGGCTGCTGCCCCCTAGGTCCAAAAACAAAGTTTAGTATTTATACTAAGGCTCAAAAGTCAGCCGACATTTAGACCGACCTAGGGGTCGCGAGGTGCGAGTCTGGTCGCACCGTGCGATGGGCTACTGCCTTCGCAACGAGCTGAAGAACTGGCCCAAACCACGCAGGTCGCACCGTGCGAGATTCCTCGCGAGGTGCGAGCAAGCAGGTCGCGAGGTGCGACCATGCTCGCGAGGTGCGAGCTGGCTTGCTGCTGGGCGCTGGGCGTGCTTCGAGCGCTGGGCAGGCTGGGCTGGAGCTGGGCGAGCGTTGGACGATGATGCTGCTGGGCGCGCATGCTGGGCTGTGTGCTGGCTTGGCGATTATGCTTGGGCTTGCGGTGGAGTTTGGGCTTGCGGTGGAGTTTGATGCTTGGGCTTTGCTCGGCTCAAATGCACTTCACCTTGGAAGCTCGGAATACATGCCATTAACACAACTTATCTCGCAACACTCCGAACTTCCGCTAAGAGTTAAATAAAACACGAGTGTTAACAATTACAATCAAACCCTTAGCAAAGTGCACCCAAAGTAACGTAAATACTACGTATAACTTGAGCGTATCAACCTGCCTATTAGTATACCTACTGGAGAAGTCAAGTTGGAGATGAGCACCAAGATAAGATTAAGGAGAAGATGAAGCAAGGAAAAGAAGTTGACTTTAAGATTCATGATGTTTAAGGGAAGGTGGTGTGTACCACAAAGATGTGAAGAGCTTAAGAGAAGGCTTATGGATGAAGGGAATAATACTCCATATTATGTGCACCCTGGGGGTGACAAGTTGTATAATGATCTTAAGGAGATTTACTGGTGGCCGAATATGAAGCGTGAGGTCGCTGAATTGGTGTCAAAGTGTCTAACCTGTCAAAAAGTGAAGATAGACCATAAGAGACCAATGGGGAAGGTTCAATCCTTACAGTTTCCTGGATGGAAGTGGGATTCCAAATCAATGGATTTTGTGACCGCCTTGCCGAAGACGAGAAACGACAATGATACTAATTGGGTTATTGTGGACCGTCTGACGAAGTCCGCCGTAATCGTTCCAATTAAAGAGACATGGAAGAAGAAGCAACTTGCGAAGACGTATATCAAGCATGTAGTGAGATTGCATGGGGTCCCAACATATATTATTTTAGATCCCGATTCGATATTCCTCTCGAAATTTTGGCAAAAGGTCCAGTTGAATCTTGGGACAACATTGAAGATGAGCACTACTTTTCACCCTGCGACCGATGGTCAGACTGAAAGGACTAACAGACTATGGAAGATATGTTGAGAGCTTGCGTAATTGACTTCCAAGGTAGTTGGGAAGATCACTTAGACTTGATTGAGTTTTCGTATAACAATAGTTATCATGCGAGCATCAACATGGCTCCTTTTGAGGCGTTGTATAGAAGGAAGTGTAGAAGTCCCATTTGCTGGAATGATTTTAGTGAGAATATAGTATTGGAGACAGAATTTATTGAGGAGACTGTTGAGAATGTCAAGTTGATTCAGGCTAGAATTCAAGTTGTTCAAGATAAGTAGAAGAGTTATACTGATTTAAAGCGAAGAGAAGATGAATTCGCATTGGGTGATAAAGTGTTTTTTAAAGTGTCATCGACTAAAGGAGTGTTGAGATTTGGGAAAAAGGGCAAATTAAGTGCTAAATATGCTGGCGCATATGAGATTTTGCAAACAATTGGAAAGGTAGATTATAAGTTGGCTTTCCCAATGGAATTTGAGAAAATTCACAATGTGTTTCATATTTCCCAACTCAAGAGATATATACCTGATGAGAGTCATGTTTTGGAGCCTGAAAGAATCCAAATCGATATTAGCCTCACATATGAGGAAAGGCCTGTGAAAATTTTGGATAAAAAGGTGTGTAGTACACGCAATAAGGATGTGAATATTGTGAAAGTGCTTTGGTCCAACCATGAGTCTGAAGAGGCAGCATGGGAAGCCAAAGATGAAATAAAGAAAAAGTATCCTAATTTATTCCTTGAGGTGAGTTATGAGGGCGTAACTCGTTTTCTTTAAGGGGGTAAAATCCAATAAAATTACGAGCTTTTTACCTTATTTTACGGTATTTTTACGCACTTTTATGCTTATTTTGGCGATTTGCAGATGTTGGTGCAAAATAAATTGGTTCTCCGCATTGAAAATGTGTTCATGAGTAACAAAAGCGGTTTTAAAGTTGGTAAAAGTGTGCACATGTTGTGACACTATTTTTCCAAATAGAAGTGTTGAGTTAAAAACTTTTGAAAATGTGAGTTTTCGTGCCAACTTTCGGGACGAAACTTCTTTTAAGAGGGGTAGACTGTAATTCCCCTTCATTTTATGAATTTTATAAATAATTTTTAATGTATATTTATATATATTTTAGTATTTAAATAATTTATTTCTTAGGATGTTGTCTATCGAAAGTCAAAAAGATTATTTAATGATTTTAAGTAATTAAATATTTTAATTAGTCATACTTTGAAAATTATTTTATATTTAATTAGTTGAGTGGGAGTACAAAAGATTTTAATTATTGGGAAGAGGAGCCCAAAAACTTTTATTATGTTTCATGTGCACGTATTGGGAGAGGAGTCCAAAGTGTTTTATTATGAGCATCCTTATTAAACTAACCATCAAAGCCCAAACTACTATTGGACCCCTAATGGGTGAATCTATAAATACCCTTCCTTAAACAATTTCCTACCCATTAAATACACTCTCTATTTCTCTATCTCATCTCCTCCATCCACCGATTTCTCTCTATCTCCTTCGACCTCCTCTTCTTCGGCCCAGCAGCCGGCCAGCACCGGACCGCCTCCCAGCAGTCGCCCAGTCGCCGGCGTTCTTCCTCCTTCCTATTACGGCGTCCTTCCTCCTCTTTTCTTTGGTTATTTTCTTCCTCCTCTAGTTTTATTCAATGTTAAAGTTTATATTTTTAAGGATTGTTTTAATGTGTTTATGATTAAAGTTACAGTTTGATGATTTAAATATAAAGTTCAGATTATGTAATTTATATAATGAAGTAATTAAATTTCAAGTTCATTTATTATGTTTAAATTAAGGTTTTAAGTATCAAAGCATGGATTTTTAGAGTTTTATGAGTTGGAAAATCACAGTAGTATATTATAATTTATGTAATTGAGTACTCTTATGATTTTAATTATATCTAAGTACGTTTTAAAAGATTTTAACACATTAGAAGTTGCTAGAAATTTTATTAGTAAGCTTGTGATGGAGTTTTAATTGTCAAAGTATGAGTTTTTAAGGGTTTTAAATTACTAGTATAGTTGTACTATACTAGGGAGTATTAATAATTGGAGTTTTAATGATGGGAAAGGTTTTTAAAACACTTCGAAAGAGGGTTTAAAGTATTTTGAAATTGCTGGAAATTTATAGATTATTGATTTGTGGCTATGTTGATTATTATTAAGCGGAAAATTCTCTTTAGGCGACTTTTAAGCTTGTTAAAGTGGCCTCGAACTTTGTCTACACAAGGTACGTACATACCTATGTGTGGGTTGGATTAGTATTATGTCCTAAGGATGGGATTTATGTAGTATCATGTATAGGGAACTATTTAAAGTTCATATGTGATTTACATTCAATTGCATTTTCATATTTTATGCTGTTGTGTGAAGCATGTTGGTTATGATGAGGATATTATGTTTGTATGGATGATTGATGCAAGCATATGGGATTGGAAACTTTTTTTTATTAGAACACATAAGAGATTAATAATTATGTTCATATTGGATCATGAATTGTATCATGTTGTTCCCGTTGGATTATTTATTTACTTTATGAGGACCGAGGGTCTTATTTGGTAAGTTGGTAGTTAACCATGAAAGATTGGTTTATTGTTGACTTGGATCAACAAATAAATAACGATTTTGGATTTAATATTGGAATTATTCTTGGGTTGTTTAGTTGATGATTACCTTATCTAATCCTAAGATAAAAATGGAAGTTTATGTATCTTGGAGGATTATATTGGTTGTCTTACTTTGTGAATCATAACAAGTAAATAATTTATTACTCACTTAAAGTGGAAAGTGAATAACAATAGCTTTAGACTTGTGCACGTCTGAAGTGTTGGACTAGTATGAGTTGGATTACATGGTGGTAGCCCATGGCTTTTCTTGGGACCGGATTGATCATTGTGTCCTATTTAATATAAAAGGTTCCTCGATATCGTAGGTCAGGGGAGTACGGAGTCGCGCTTGTACTTCGTCTTCTAAATTGAAGACTGGTTTGGTTTAGACAACTCTTTCCATTGCCTATTCCATCTAAATTAATTAATTTATTAGTTGTGGAGTTTAGTTCAATAAAGTAATGTGCTATGTTATTATATTATTACTTATATATGCTTAATGTTTATTAGTATCATGTTAGGTCTTATATGTATTTACTATGTAGTACTCAGCTTTACTGATTACGTGCTTTGTGTGTATGTGTTGATCATTATGGCTATGCCTTATTGATCCTGTGATGACGCATTTGGTGAGCAATATCTCGGGATCAATAGAGTATCGTCTATTACAGGTTTGGAGATGATGCATCATGGGTTCGGGATGTTGGAGAGCTTGTGTTGACTTTATATTTTATAGTTGGCTTTTACATTTGTGGTTGACTTTTGACTTTATGTTGGTTTGACTTTTTGAGTTGACTTTTGGTTGACTAAGTTTTATTTTCAAGTTATTTATTATTATTATTTCTGCTGCAAAATTCTAAATAAGCCTATACGTTATCACACGGGCGATAATGCTTTGATGATTCTTTAAGTTTTATATTGAAAAGGTATTTTGGAAAATGAAGAATTGTAGGGGTGTTACAAGGACTTGGACTTTAGAAGACTTGATGGAGCTGCTGGAAGCGAAGTTCCCAAAACTATAAGCTGATATTAAGAACTTCGGTAAAAGACAAGCTAGAAAGTGCAACAAGGAGTTGCTCCTATGTTTAGAAACAGAGAAGTTTATAGACTGTGGAATCAACGACTATGGCCCTGTTCTTTTGAACTTATTTTGGTTGAACTGAACTGAACTTATTTTATTTTTGCTGAACTGATCTTATTTTTGGTAAATAATAAAAATAAATAATAAATAATAATAATAAATAATAAATAATAAATAATTAATATTAATAAATAATAAATATAAATAAATAATAATAATAATAATAATAAATAATAATAATAATAAATAATAATAATAATAATAATAATATAATAATAATAATAATAATAATAATAATAATAATAATAATAATAATAATAATAATAATAATAATGATGATGATAATAATAATAATAATAAATAATAATAATAATAATAATAAATAATAATGATAATAATATTAATAATCAATAATTACAAATAATAATAATAAATAATAATAAATAATAATGATAATAATAATAATAATAAATAATAATAAATAATAAATAATAATACATAACAATAATAATGAATAAAATATAAATAATAATAATAAATAATAATAATAATAAATAATAAATAATAATAATAATAATAAATAATAATAATAATAATAAATAATAATAAATAATAAAAAATAAAAAATAATAAAAAATAATAATAATCATAAATAATAAAATAAATAATAATAATCATAAATAATAATAATAAATAATAATAACAAATATTAAATAATAGTAAATAATAATAATTATAAATAATAATAATAAATAAAATATAAAAAATAATAAAAAATAATAATAACAAATAATAAATAATAATAAAATAATAATAATAAATATTAAAAAATAATAACAAATAATAATAAATAATAATAAATAATAATAATAATAATAAATAATAAATAATAATAATAAATAATAATGATAATAATATTAATAACTAATAAATAATAAATAACAAATAATAAATAATAATAAATAATGATAATAAATAATAATGATAATAATAATAATAATGAATAATAAATAATAATAAATGATAATTATAAATAATAATAATAAATAATAATAATAATAAATAACACTAAATAATAAAAAATAAAAAATAATAATAAATAATAATAATCATAAAATAAATAATAATAATCACAAATAATAATAATAAATAATAGTAAATAATAATAATTATAAATAATAATAATAAATAAAATATGAAAAATAATAATAAATAATAATAACAAATAATAAATAATAAATAATAATAAAATAATAATAATAAATATTAAAAAATAATAACAAATAATAATAAATAATAATATAATAATAATAATAATAATAAATAATAAATAATAAATAATAATAATAAATAATAATGATAATAATATTAATAACTAATAAATAATAAATAACAAATAATAAATATTAATAAATAATGAAAATAAATAATAATGATAGTAATAATAATAATGAATAATAAATAATAATAAATAATAATAAATAATAATAAAATAAAATTAATAAATAATAATAAATAATAATAATAATAAATAATAATAATAGTAATAATAAATAATAATGATAATAATATTAATAATCAATAATTACAAATAATAATAATAAATAATAATAAATAATAATGATAATAATAATAATAATAAATAATAATAAATAATAAATTATAATTCATAAGAATAATAATGAATAAAATATAAATAATAATAATAAATAATAATAATAATAAATAATAAATAATAATAATAATAATAAATAATAATAATAATAATAAATAATAATAAATAATAAAAAATAAAAAATAATAAAAAATAATAATAATCATAAATAATAAAATAAATAATAATAATCATAAATAATAATAATAAATAATAATAACAAATATTAAATAATAGTAAATAATAATAATTATAGATAATAATAATAAATAAAATATAAAAAATAATAATAAATAATAATAACAAATAATAAATAATAATAAAATAATAATAATAAATATTAAAAAATAATAACAAATAATAATAAATAATAATAAATAATAATAATAATAATAATAATAATAATAATAATAATAAATAAATAATAATAATAAATAATAATGATAATAATATTAATAACTAATAAATAATAAATAACAAATAATAAATAATAACAAATAATGATAATAAATAATAATGATAATAATAATAATAATGAATAATAAATAATAATAAATAATAATAAATAATAATTATAAATAATAATAATAATTATAAATAATAATAATAATAAATAACACTAAATAATAAAAAATAAAAAATAATAATAAATAATAATAATCATAAATAATAAAATAAATAATAATAATCACAAATAATAATAATAAATAATAATAACAAATAATAAATAATAGTAAATAATAATTGTTGTAGCCAAATATCTACGGCTCCCTTGACGACACATGGGCTCATCAGAGCCGTACACGTGTCATCCTAGTTAAAATAAAAATAAGGCTTAATCTCTGGGTTATACTCAGTTGGGTAAAAGGATCGAATTTCGGCCCAATAGCCGAGCCCAAGCAGTGCCAAATGGGCTGAAGGGGAGTGGTTAATAGACATCCCCCGGTCATGGTCCGCCACGTGTCATGATCTCGATTCCTCGCCCAATCGGAGGCCACTATTGCAGTCGTTTTTAAGGTTAGCTGTCAACTTGCTATCACTATAAATACCCCTGAAATCAGGAGAAAACACATTCAATGCAAACAGTGTAAAGTTACTCTGATAAATTCTCTCTCACTTTCTCTTTCTATCTCTACTTTCTCTCACAACTCCTGATAACTGACTTAAGCATCGGAGGGGGAACCACTACCCAAACCTCCAGGGTGGGTCCCTTTGTGCAGGTACGGGAGCGAAGCCAAGGCTAAGGATCAAGCTATAATTCAGGCATTGTTGCACAAGTCTCCATCTGAAGAACACTCAAGATACTACTCTACTTGCTCGACAAGGAAGCTAAGCCTACAGCTTACTTGTTGGACAAGAGGACGAAACATTTGGCGCCGTCTCGTGGGGAGACGTAACAATGATTGATTGTCAATCATCCAACATTGCTAGAAATCGAAGCCTTCAAGTTAATGTCGAAGATACGGTGGAGCATGAAAGACCACCTCGAGGAAGAGATAGGCCTCCATCCATCGTCAATGTTCCTGGACCAAGCCAAAGAACCTGGTCATCCAGGTTAATCTAGATCGTCCAAAGGATCGCCGCCCATCCGGAGAATGTTTTGAATGATTTCCGGACCGTGATGGCGGAGGTCGTCCCAGAACAGATTAAAAGCAATATGTTGTTTTTTCATCACAACCCAGAGCCACCGCTAACAATCCACCTCGTCCTAGAGGATGTTCTCAAGTAGATCGTCCGAGTCCTAGTCGACTGTTCGTCGAGAACCCTCTAGAAGGACCGCGAGAGGAAAGCAGCCAGAGGATACCGAACAGAGAAGAAAGATGGACTGGAATCTCGGTGGTGAGGACCCGAGACCATGTCCATCCTAGTGGGCACAGAATGGAAACCGACGCCAGGGAGTATCTAGAGGCAAAGAGGGCTGCGGCTTTGCAACGTTCGCCTACGGGGATCTACCCCATACCCGAGAGACCCTCCTTTGAGGTTGTCGTCCGTAGGGGAAGGCCGAAGCTTAAGCCACTCTCTTGTCCATCCACGACAGGAGAAGACCGTGGCTCAACCCATGGTTTATAGGCGTCCAAAACCAGCCAACACTTCATCCAATCCCGTAATGAAAGAGTATCGCAAGGAGTTCATACCCATTGAGGGACAACTGGGAGCCCTCCGGATCAACCGGCCTACCCCATTCTCGGCCAGATCATGGAGGCGCCCCCCTTCCCAAAGGTAAAACTCCCAACCATTGAGCCTTTTGATGGAACAACCGATCCCGATGATCACACCGTCTCGCTTACAAACATCGATGTACGTCCAAGGAGTGGACGATGCTACTGGGTGTAAGAATTTCCCAGCTACCTTGAAGGGAGTAGCCCGTAAGTGGTTCAATAATCTTCCCCCCAATTCGGTCAACAATTTTATCGAACTCGGTTTCTTATTCACTAGTCATTTTGTTGCCAACAAGCAAGAACAAAAGACAAGCATGCACCTAGGCAAGGTCGTCCAAGGACCTAAGGAGGCCCTTAGGAGTTTTGTTAAGAGATTTAACCTAGAAGCACTTCGCATCCAAGATCTTAATCTTTGGGGTAGCCTTTGACGCCTTCATCGTGGGGTCTAAGGCCGGGAAGTTTCAAGTTTGATCTTGTTAAGAAGAAAATCTCCACTCTTGCCGAGGCCTTGAGAGAGGCGGAAGCGTTTATCCACGCTACCGAAGTGTGTGCTGAAGCAAAACATCCCGAGTCCAAGAAGCTCGAAGAGGTTGCTCACCCAAAGAAGAGCAACCCCAAAAAGGCCGAGACCTGGGCTATAGCTGCGACCACCACTTCGGCCCGAAGGAGCAAGAGAAAGTTGGCCGAGCCATCCTCATCCAATCCTATTGAGTTTAACAAAGACCAATATTCCATTCTCATGGAGATCAAGGATCAATATGAGTTCAAGGCCCCAACTGAGATGAAAACACCTTATAGAAATAGGGATAAGAGCAAATATCGTCACTTCCACAAGGATTGTGGTCATGAGACTAATGAATGTAAGCACCTCAAGAGAGCTTTGGAAGAGTTAGCCCGAAAAGGAAAGATGAATTCCTACATGCCGCAAGGGGGAAGGAAGTTCCCAAGGAGAGATGATTGGCATAACAAGAAGAAAGAGAGTGCAAGCACGGACGAAGATGTTGTTCTCGTAATCTCGGATGGTTTTGCCGCTGGGGACCAACTAATCGAGGGCACAAAAACTACCTTAGGGAGCTCGGCCAAGTTTTGTTAGCTGATCAGACGAAGGCTGAGCCCTTCCCAAGGGTGGTAGTTAGTGAGCAAGATCGGGGTAGGCTGAGGACTCCCCATGATGACCCCTTGGTCGTAGAAATGAAAATAGCAAACTTGAGAGTGAGAAGAATCCTGATCGACACCGGAAGTTCGACGGACATCATTAGTGCCGATTGTTTGTCCAGGTCGAGGCTTGACGAACGGAACTTGGTCCCCGTCCACCATCCCATCATTGGGTTTGGGGGAGGAGTCATCCACCCCATGGGAACGGTCACGTTGCCCGTCCGAGTTGGTGAGAAGGAAGCCTCAAGAACTCGTTTATCAAGCTCTTGGTGGTCCGAGATTTGACAGCCTTACAATGTCATTCTTGGACGACCAACCCCGAATCATGTCAAAGCCGTGATAGTAACTCACCCGATGTTGATGAAGTATGAGTGTGATGACGGCAAGATTGGCTCCTTGTATGGAGACCAACAGGCGGCTAGGGAATGTTACCTAACTACTCTGAAACCATCATCATGGAAAACTGATAAGCAAGACCAGACGCAAGTTGCTGGCGAAAGGAAAACGTCTGGAAAAGAGAAAGATCAGACGAAGGTTCATAGCGAAAGGAGAACGTCTGGGGCAGAGAAAGAACAGACGAAGATGACCAGCGAGAGGAAAACGTCTGGATTAAAGCTGACCATTGAGAGCCCTCGCACGCCTCTTGCTCCCTCAAGGAAGGCGTCTCGAACATCTCCCCAAAGAAGAAGAGGAAATATGAAATCATCAAGGAAGAACCCTCCTCGTCCGAAGAAGTTATGGCCATTATGGGACTATCAGTAGAACGTCCGGAGCCGCAGAAGCCCCCCCGAAGAAGTATGTCCGGATGAAGCTCGTCCCGTAAAGGACCCTCAAAGTTGGATCTTCGCTCACCCCGGTCTCAAGGGTCGTCTAGTCCACTTGTTGAAAGAGTTTCAAGATGTGTTTGCCTATTGCGTCGAAGAGATGCCGGGAATTGATCCGGAAGTAGCCGTCCACCGTTTGAATGTCGACCCAAATTTGAAACCGGTTCGTCAGAAGAAGAGACATTTGGGACCGGCTAGAAACCAGGCCGTTGACCAAGAAGTCCAGAAGTTGTTGGAATCCAAGTTCATCAAAGCAACTTACTATCCAGATCGGATAGCAAATGTGGTTATGGTGCCGAAGCCCAATGGCAGTTGGAGAATGTGTGTGGACTACACCGGACCTCAACAAGGCATGTCCTAAGGACAGTTTCCCTTTGCCTAAGTTGGATCGTCTAGTAGACTCCACGGCCGGCCATGCTTTGCCGAGCTTCATGGATGCCTATTCGGGTTTTCATCAAATCCCCATGTGGCCGCAGAGGATCGAGACAAAACGTCCTTCATTACCGAAAAAGGGCCGTACGGCCGGGCCGAGGATGCCATTCGGCCCGCGTAATGCTCCCGGCCACTTTTCAAAGATTGATCAATGATGTTTTTCAGCCACAGCTAGGACGAAATATGGAGGCATATATTGACGATATGATAGTCAAGAGCCGTCAAGAAGAAAGTCATGTAGATGATTTGAGAGAAACTTTTGAAACTCTCAGAAATACAAGTCGAAGCCGAATCCCAAAGAAATGTGTCTTTGGGGTTTTGTCGTGCAAGTTTTTAGGTTTCTTGGTGGATCGTAGGGGAATAGAAGCCAACCCCGAAAAGATTCAAGCCGTTCTAGACATGAAGTCTCCTTCGAAGGTAAAAGAGGTGCAGAGGCCGACGGGATGTTTGGGTCGCCCTTGGACGATTTTTTGTCTAAGTCGAGCGACAAGTGCCATCACTTCTTTGCCACGATCAAGAAAAAAGCCAAGTTTGAATGGACAACAGAGGCGGAAATGTCCCTTCAAACAGGTCAAAGATCATCTTCAACACCGCCTAGGTTGGTCAGTCCCGCAGAGGGGGGAAAAATTGTTTGTATACTTGGGCCGTATCCGCTCAAGCGGTGAGTGCCGTCCTGTTGGCCGAAAGAGAATCCGTCCGTATTCCAATATACTTCGTGAGTCACGTGCTCAAGGACGCGGAAAACCGGTATACTAATGTTGAAAAGTTTGGATTGGCCCTCGTCATGGCCAGCAGAAAGCTAAGGCCCTACTTTTTGGCGCACAAGTATACTCGTCTATACCGATCAGCCTTTGAAGCAAGTTCTGCAGAAGATGGAAGCTGCTGGGCGAATGTTAAAATGGGCGGTTGAGCTCAACATGTTTGATATATCATTCGAACCAAGGAAGGCCATTAAGGGGCAAGCCTTGGCTGATTTTATAGTTGAGCTTACTCGGCCAACCATAAAGCAAATATCCGATCCAGCCTAAAGGAAGGAAGCATTGGACGCTCATGGTTGATGGATCGTCCACAATCAATGGGAGTGGAGCAGGATCATTTGTCAATCTCCCCGAAGGGGACAAATTTGAATATGCATTAAGATTCCAATTCAAAGCGTCCAATAACGAAGCCGAATATGAAGCACTCTTTGGCCGGAATCAAAATGTGCAAGGCGGCCGGAGTCCGTAGAAATTGAGGCAAAATCGGACTCTCTCCTAGTTGTCACCAGTGTCAACGGAGATTTTGAATGCAAAGAAGCATCAATGAGCAAATATATGCGATCGATCAAGGATGAGATTGAGCCACTAAAACGATTTGTTCTCGACCAAATACCAAGGTCGAAAATCATCAAGCCGACGCTCTCTCAAAGTTGGCCGCTCGGCCGAGGGTGATGTACCAAGAACAGCTTTTTGGGAAGTCAAACCCAAAAAGAGCATCGACCAAGAGGAGGTTATGTTTCTCACCGAGGGAATGTCCGGATGGAGCCGATCATTGAATACAAGAAGACGGGGCGATTGCCTTCGGATCCCGTAGAGGCCAAGTATGTGAAGGCCAGAGACAAGTGGTTTGAACTATGGGACGAGACACTTTACAAGAAGTCATTCAACCGGCCTCTACTCAAGTGCGTCACCAGAGAAGACGGTTTGGGGGTCCCGAAAGAGCTCCATGAGGGATCATGTGCATCGCACATTGGGGGAAGAGCCTTAGGCGAGAAGGCTTTAAGGACGGGGTACTACCGGCCTACCTTAAAGGAGGATGCTATAGGCTATGCAAAGAAATGTGACAGCTTGTCGAAGCATGGGAATGTGCATCGAAGCCGTCCAACTATTTGACCCCCATCTTGTTCCCTCCGCCTTTTGCCAAATGGGGCATGGATATCCTAGGACCTTTCCCCGTGGCCGGGCAAAAGAAGTTTGTGATTGTAGCAAGTGGACTATTTCACTAAATGGATAGAAGCTGAAGCCATGCGAGGAATAACAACAAACGACGTCAAGGGCTTCATCTCGGAAGAACATTATAACTCGATTTGGCATGCCTCGCTCAATCGTCTTTAATAATGGTCCACAGTTCGAAACGCCTAAGCCGAAAGACTGGTCGTCGAAAGAGAAATCAAAGCTCACTTTGCAGCTAGCCGCCCACCCACAAGCTAATGGGCAAGTCGAGTCCTTCAACAAGATTCTATCAAATGGAATCAAGAAGAAGTTGGACAATGCCAAAGGGCAATGGGTCAAGAACCGCAATTGGTATTATGGTCCATTAGAACAACCGCTAAGAATTCTACGAGCGAGACGCCTTTCATGCTAGTCTATGGTACCGAAGCCGTCTTGCCCATTGAGATCGAGGAGCCCACCCTACGAGTCATGTTATACACAGAGGAAGCCAACCGGGCCGCATTGCGTACGGCCTTGGACCAAGTCCCGTAAGTCGGGGGCAATGCCTTGCTAAGAATGCAATTATATAAACCGCGTATGGCTCGGGAGTTTAACAAAAGAGTTGTTAGACGACCGCTAAAGGTGGGGGATCTTGTTCTCGAGGAAAATGGAAGCGATTGGACGAGCTAAAGAGTTGGGAAAACTAACACCAAATTGGGAAGGACCTTATCTCCGATTGTCCAGAAATACACAAGTGGGACTTTTCGTCCGCAAAGTCTAGATGGACGACCTATTTAGCGTACACTGGAATTCGAGACAACTTAAAGAAGTACCACGTCTAGCTCGATCCTCGTCGATATAAGTAGGGTACTTTGTAGTTACTCCAAAGTGCCACGGCACATATTAGTAAGAAAAGAATTGTATACATGCATCTTGGCTTTCACCAAGCAAAATCCATATAATACAATTCCTACTATCTTATCTTTTTGTTTATTTTCACCAAGTTGCTTCACTTTGGGGCATTAAAATCCGCTTACTCGCCTAAAAGTGACAATAACTTGGACAAAAAATACAAACAAAAGCAGAACGTCGAATTGCTAGCATTTACGCCGAACATCACTCCCTCAAAGAGACCGGCCAATAATGCATATATGGCCGTCAAATTGACAAAACCTCTAGTAAGAAGTAACGTCAATAGCTCTCGAGAGAAAGCCGGCCCGAAATAAGCCCTTAGTAAAGGATGCTTACTTTCAAAAAATACGGACAACTAGGTAGTCCAAACCCTAGTAAGGGATCGCTACTTAATGACGAGTGTCGCTCCCTCAAGGAAGCCGGCTAAAACATTATGTGAACATGTATCTAACGCTCGCCCATCAACTTCAAGCAGCTCGCCCAAGTTCGGCCGCTCTCCTTCTTAGACTTTAGCTCCCTTCGATATTTGATTGAGCTAAGCCCAAGAACGGGGGGATTACGAAGTATATAGGACGAGCTATTGATCGAAGGTCGTCCAAAAACCCGGATGGCCCCAGACGAAGGTGGCCCCAGGAAGGTGGTCGTCCAAGTATGGACGTTCTCCTTCATTGGGTAATACTCGTCCAAAAAGGGAGGCCAATTCCAGACGAAGATGGCCCCCAAGAAGGTGATCGTCTAAGAAAGGGCCCCCTTTTTTTTTTTAATTTTCATAAAAAAAAAAGGAGGCCAATTCCAGACGAGGATGGCCCCAAGAAGGTGATCGTCCATAATTGGACGATCTCCTACATTGGGTGACCCTCGTCCAAAATTGGAGGCAAATTCCAGACGAAGGTGGCCCCAGGAAGGTGATCGTCCAAGTATAGACGTTCTCCTTCAATGGTTACCCTCGTCCAAAAATTTGTAATCGTTCAATTCTAGGATGGCAATCTTGTCGTTTTTCTCGTTTGGCAAGCCGTCCCGATCGAACCTTTTTGGTACTTGGTGCATGCAATTTTCTCATATTGTAGACCGTCCAATTTTTCAGACGAGTCACATTTTTACTTAAGATTAAATTTTGTAAATTTTCATGAAAAGCATATCGTCCGATGATTTAGGACGAAGGTGCTATTATACTTGGTCAAAATTAGTGTTCAGAAAGATAAAAGGCAGGGAATTGACAAAAATATTCTTTCATATATGATTTGTGAAGAATTACAAAGTAGGAGCTGAAGAGTTACAAAGAAGCATGAAAATAAACCTAAGCTTAGGCTTCGTCTTCAGAACGGGTCTCTTGGTCGTCTTTAGGGGTCTCCACCTCAGCAGCAGCTTCGTCGTCTGACTCTTCAAACTCCGGAGGTTCCTCGGCGCATACCATAGCCCGATGAACGCTCTCTTGATACTCCAGACGACGAACGAAGCTGGGGACCTCGGTTTCCTCGGCCAAACATCCCAAAGGCTTTGACGGCCCGCCCTGGGTCGTATTGACGACTTGTTTCAACCCTTCCTTGGCATCGTCGAAGGACTTGGCCGCCTCCCTTTCCGGACGGGCAGTCCTTGCCCTTAGGAGAATGTTCTCTCTTCTCGGCTCGGCGGCGGCAATAAGAGCGACATCCCTTTCGCCTTTCAACTCATCAGAGAGAGCGTCTATGATCATCCTTAGACGATCCTGCTCGGCATATAGCTGGTTGATTTTAACAAGATGATTCTTGTTCTCAGACTCCAGGAGTGCCGATCTCTTCTCCAAAGCCTCCAGGGATTGACGATGGAGAGTGTTAGCCATCTCAATATCATGGATGGCCTTGTCGCCCGCTGTAGTCGCCAAATGGACGAGCTGTTTATTCTCTTTTCTAAGCTCCCTCGCCCAATCTTCAGTTAGCATGCTGCGAGCCAGAAGCTGGGGCAAGGAAAACAAGGCAAGTTGTTAGACGATTTGCAAAGCGAAAATTTATACAAGTGTAAAACAAGGCAGTCATAAAGCAATACCTCGGCAAAGAAGCCGAGACATGTAGCCCACATGCCGGCGGACGCTCCCCTTAATCCCTTGATGTAGGATTCAGGGAAGCATTTGAAGAGCTCCTGCTTCAGCCGCTCTTTCTCCAGCCTTGACATTTTGGCAAAGGCAGGAGAAGACTCCTCGTCCGAATCAGCAGTGGGAGGAGTTGGGGGAATAGCAGGGCCTTTGCCCTTATCTGAAAGAGGGGGAGAGTCAGTTATCTTGATAGGGAAGACGATGGCTTGTCTATTGGACGGACTCATGGACCGTCCACCGACCCGCATCGTCCTAACTATGTTGGGGTAATACGACTCACCAGACGAAATCGATGCCGTCCTAACAGCTAGGGGCATCTGTGGCACTAGCTTTGCCACGGAGCCGCGGAACCCGGGATAGTTCTCGGCAGCACAATCGCCTCCCGGCGCAACCAAAGCCAAGGCGGACTCGGGTTGACCTCGGCAGAGTCGGCCGGCAAAACACTGAGCGGCACAGCTGCGTGTGCATCCCTTACCTCCTCGGCCGATCCGGCAGTTTGATGGCTCTCTTTTAAGAGTCTTCGCTTGGGGGGAGGCATGCTTTTCTCCCCACTCTCGGCAGCAGGAGCCGACTTATCCGCTCTCTCTTCCTTGTAAAGCCCTTGGGCTTCTTCGCCGAAGGCCGGTCGGCGGCTGCAGAGAGGCCTCTTCCTGGACGAGGACGACTTCCCAGGTGGAAGTTTGTTTGTAGGAGCATTTTTCTGCAAAAAGTTAAGGCATCAGACTGATCGTCCACAAAAAAGAAATAACTACTATTGTAAAAATGCAGACGAGAATGGCCCCAAGAAGGTGACCGTCCAAATATGGACGTTCTTCTATGGCCGACCCTCGCCAAAAAATTGGATGCAAGAATCCAGACGAGTACGGTCCCAAAGAGGTAACCGTCCAAGTCTGGACGATCTCTTCCCTTAGTTGTTCTTCGTCCAAGATTTGGGGCAAAACTCTTGGACGAGCATGACCCCAAGAAGGTGAACGTCCGTGTCCGGATGCTCTCCTTTTTGGGTGACTCTCGTCCAAGAATGGGACACCAACTCTTGGACGAGCATGGCTCCAAGAAGGTGACCGTCCAAGTCTGGACGTTCTCCTTCTTGAGATGACCCTCGTCCAAGAATTGGTACACCATTCTTGGACGAGCATGGTACTAAAGACGTGACCTCGTCCAAGAATTGAATACCAAATCTTGGACGAGCATGGTCCCAAAGAGGTGACCGTCCAAGTTTGGACGTTCTCCTTCTTGGGACGACCCTCGTCCAAGATTTGAAAAACAATCCTTGGACGAGCATAGTCCCAAAGAGGTGACCGTCCAAGTTTGGACGTTCTCCTTCTTGGGATGACTCTCGTCCAAGAATTGGGAACTAGTTCTAGGACGAGCATGGCGACAAAGAGCTGGTCGTCCAAGTCTGGACGATCTCCTTCTTTGGGTGATTCTCGTCCAAGAATTGGACACCAATTCTTGGACGAGCGTGGGCCCAAGGAGCTGACCGTCCAAGTTTGGACGTTCTCCTTCTTGGAGTGACCCACGTCCAAGAATTGGATACCAATTCCAAAAAAAAAAAAAAAAAAAAAAAAAAAAAAAAAAAAAAAAAGGGAAATTACCACTGTTTCCGCCCTTTTTTTCGGGCCGCTCTTTGCATACTCCTTCCACAAATTATCTGTGAATTGGGACATGCTGATTTCTCCCGTCCAAGATGGTTCGAGGCGTTGTCTGGCCGAGTCTGAAAATACAAAAGAAAAAATATATGTGTTCGTCATATGAGTTATGGACGAAGAGTTTTACTTGGATGATTTTAAATATACCTTTATCCTCAGCCAACCGCAAGCCGGCCGCGACCAAGAAGTCGTCTTGGTAAAACATTTCCTTAAAGGGTATCCAGTTAGACGGTCCCTTAAAAGATCGCTGGCCGGGTCTGGAGTACTCCTTCACTCTGAAGTACTCTACCACCTCCTCGTCAAATTCGTCCTCCGGCTCCAGCCCAAGACCGCTTCCGTCCGGTATTTGTGACGGATCTATTATAATATCTGTAGCTCTCTGTGACATAGTCGCTGGACGCCCGTAAAAAGATGAAGTCGGCTTTCCAATCGTGCATCTTTGACGATTTCCCCCAAGCTGTCATGAAGCCTGGACGGTTGCTGATGCTGAGCCATGCTCCGTCCATAGCCCCAGGTACCTTGGACGCATAATGGATATGGGTAAAGGCTTGAAGGGAAAGGGCTAGGCCGCGTAGCTCGCAGACGGCAATAAACGTCGGGATGTTGTGCCAAGCGTTCGGTGCCACTGGTTATGGCCGATGTGGTAGTGTCTGCAAGCACTTGTTCTATGAAGTCGTGAAGAGGAAACCTCGGTCCAGCATCTAAGGCTAGTTTATAGACGGCGAAATGGCTCCCCGGGAGCACTCGGGATCGTCGCATCGTTATTAGGAATGACAAAGGAGAAGCCCGGCATGGGCATGAAAGACGACAAGAAATTAGGGTCCCGGTCCTAGTTTCTCTAACCACTTACGGTTAACTAAAATGAAGCCGGGGTCGAAAGGGGACCTAAACGCTTTCTAATCTCCGACGAGGTGGTAGAGGCCTCGTCGATTCTTCGGCACCTCGGGATCGCTACCATTATTACCCTCGCCGATCTCCTCCGTATCGGCGTCCCGCCGTAAGTACCGGGTCTCGGTTTTTATTTCTCAAGTCTCGCCTCATGGTCAAAAGGAGGCCCGTCCAAAGATCGAGCACTTTGGACCTCTCTTGCCTCATCTCGGCACTCGTCCGGCCGATTCCTCCATATCCGAGCTGTTTGATGGAATTATTGCTTTTCGTCTTAGACGGGCCGTTTGCTGACGCGCGCGCGATTACCCCGCACAGGTAAAGACCGGGTCGTCGACTTTCTCGGCCAAAACTATGAAAAAATATGTACTCGGCCGTAAGAGGCCCAACTCTAGAATGTGCCGAAGAAGAAGTATCGGTTCTAGGGTCAAGACAAGCTCTTGGTCGGCTAGGATTATTTGACGAAGATGATTCCATTTTATTGATTTTCTAAGAAAAAATAAAGAATAAAGAAGAATAAAAGGATCAAAGAAACGATACCGCTAAGAACGTCCGGGGAAATTCGGTGAAGGATGCTGAAGCCGGACGATCTCTCTCTCTCTCTAGAAAATTGCGTGAGCCTCTCTCTCTAGAAAAATTTGTTCGAGGTGGTAAATGATTGAATGTTTTCACACCAAGGATATTTATAGAGGAATAAGAAACTCGAAACTCCGGTCAAGAATGACCGAAAAGGGAGTCCCCAGTCTAATATGACCGGTATAGCACAAGAAAGGGCGCGTCATTTCCTTCATTTTGAAAATACTATCTTACGTATAACGGGCCGTAACCGTCGGACGGGCCAGCAAAAAGCTACCTTGGGTAAAAGGGCATTAACCGTCGAGATGGGCCAACAAGTGAAAACCCTTTTAGGGGCAAATGTTGTAGCCAAATATCTACGGCTCCCTTGACGACACATGGGCTCATCAGATCCGTACACGTGTCATCCTAGTTAAAATAAAAATAAGGCTTAATCTCCGGGCTATACTCGGTTGGGTAAAAGGATCGAATTTTCGGCCCAATAGCCGAGCCCAAGAAGGCCAAATGGCTGAAGGGGAGTGGTTAATAGACATCCCCAGTCATGGTCCGCCACGTGTCATGATCTCGATTCCTCGGCCAATCGGGAGGCCACTATTGCAGGTCGGTTTTAAGGTTAGCCGTCAACTTGCTATCACTATAAATACCCCTGAAATCAGGAGAAAACACATTCAATGCAAACAGTGTAAAGTTACTCTGATAAATTCTCTCTCACTTTCTCTTTCTATCTTTACTTTCTCTCACAACTCCTGATAACTGACTTAAGCATCGGAGGGGGAACCACTACCCAAACCTCCAGGGTGGGTCCCTTTGTGCAGGTACGGGAGCGAAGCCAAGGCTAAGGATCAAGCTATAATTCAGGCATTGTTGCACAAGTCTCCATCTGAAGAACACTCAAGATACTATACTTGCTCGACAAGGAAGCTAAGCCTACAGCTTACTTGTTGGACAAGAGGACGAAACAATAATAATTATAAATAATAATAATAAGTAAAATATGAAAAATAATAATAAATAATAATAACAAATAATAAATAATAAATAATAATAAAATAATAATAATAAATATTAAAAAATAATAACAAATAATAATAAATAATAATAAATAATAATAATAATAATAAATAATAAATAATAAATAATAATAATAAATAATAATGATAATAATATTAATAACTAATAAATAATAAATAACAAATAATAAATAATAATAAATAATGAAAATAAATAATAATGATAGTAATAATAATAATGAATAATAAATAATAATAAATAATAATAAATAATAATAATAATAAATAATAATAAATAATAAAAAATATTAATAAATAATAATAATAATAATAATAATAATAATAATAATAATAATAAATTATAATAATAAATAATAAATAATAATAATAAATAATAATTAATAAATAATAAATAATAAATAAATAATCATAATAAATAATAATAATAAATGATAAATAATAATAATAAATAATAAATAATAAATAATAAATGATATTGATAATTATAATAATAAATAATAAATAAATAATAATAATAATAATAATAATATAATAATAATAATAAATAATAAATAATAAATAATAAATAATAATAATAATAATAAATAATAGTAAATAATAATAAATAATAATAAATAATAATAAATAATAATAAATAATAATAAATAATAATAAATAATAAATTAATAATAAATAATAATAATAATAATTAAGAAAAATATTACAATCAAAATTAAAATAAAATAAAATTAAAAAATGTAAAAAATAGAAAAATAAAATAAAAATAAAAAATTTTAAAAATAAAAAAAAATTAAAAATTTAAAAAAATTACAAATTCATCGTTATTATAATTATAATATTAATAATAATAATAACAATATTAATAGTAATATTGAAAACAAAAATAATAATTACAACATTAGATAAGACTGAACTTATTTTTGCTGAACTAAACTTTTTTTTGCTGAACTGAACTTATTTTTACTTATTTTTGATGAACTGAACTTATTTTTGCTGAACTAAACTTATTTTTACATATTTTTGCTGAACTGAACTTATTTTTACTTATTTTTGCTGAAAATAAGTCCAAAAGAACAGGGCCTATGTGAGAAAAGTTATTTAGCACTATAAACTAAGGAACATATTAGGCAAGAAGATCAGGTCCTTACGCTTAGTTTTATTTTATTAAATAAGTTTTTTTATATTAGAAAGATTTAATATTTTGGATTAAAAAAAATCTTATCTTTATCTACCTAGTGATTTATCTTAATTATTTTTTTAAAAATACAATATTTTTTTTTTTTTTTTAAAATGGTTTTTTTTCTTAGTATTTCCTAATTATTAAAGTTATTTTTTTCTTTTATATGGCTCATTGAGTGGCACGTATCATAAATAGCTCAGTACTGTTTTTTCATTTTCTTGTATCAATGACTGAGAAAAAGAAAGCAATTGTCATTTAATGAGTTAGTGGCATCAACTGTTCTCATATGCCTTTTTGTTCCTAGATTTATTGTTAGCTTCTCTTAGTGTTAATTCAAAGATTGTACTTAGTCGGGGTTGGGATTTTGAGTGAAATCATGTATTTGCGAGAAGACTTCACTAAAGTCAAGATAGAGTAACAACAGTTGAGGGACTGTTGTAGGGATTGTTGTTCCTAGTGGTACGAGAAAAGGATCTCTAGAGTAATAGGTTGTACTGAGTTGTTGACCTATTATTAGTGAATGAGTTGTGGATAAAATCCCTTGGGCTCGACGTTTTTACTTCCTATAATGTCCAGGAAGGTTTTTCTTGTAAAATCTCTTATTTCTTTGCATTGTTTTTCTTGTTGTTCTTTAAATTCCGCAAAAATTACGCATTGTTCCCAACATTACAATTCACCAACCTTTTTTATTGTTCCTAGTTAAATAACAAATGGTATTATAGCCAATCCTCCTAAAACTAGCAGGTGACGCCAACGAGTTAGATTGTGGTTAGGAACAGCGAACACACTTGAGTAATTGGAAGAAGGGTACTCCACCCAAAGGCCTCCAATGTTCAATTCAGTGGTAAATTCAACACTTACTAGAAGAATCGTATGGAAATCATCATCAAAGCCAAGAGCTATCAAGTATATATGGAGAGTCGTTGAGGGTGGATACTTTGAATTCACAACTACGAATGAGAAAAATGAGGTTGTTCCCAAACCTATGTCTGAATATGACAATGATGACTTTATTAAGGTAGAGGATGAATTCTCTTGTAGTAAAATTGTTGCATTGTGGTCTTAGACCATATGAACACAATCATGTCACGAGGTGCAAGACAACAAAGCAAATATGGGATCTTTTGAAAGTTATACACGATGGAACAAAAGAAGTCAAAAGATCCAAATTTGATCTTCTAACGAATGAATATAAATTGTTCCAAATGAAATCAAAAGAAAGTATTCATGAAATGTTTACTAGATTCATTAGCTTCTCTTAGCAAATTTATCTCCTCTAAAGAACATGTACGAAAGGTATTTAGAGGTTTTGCCTAAAGACAGATGGATGACTGTTTGCGTGATTTTATTTCGCCTACGCGGTGTGAGCGCATATTTGACTACCCCGGATCCATTGTTAAGGTTTTATAAAAATTGTTTTGAAGTCGCCAACAAGTCTTTAAAGGAAGACTCATATACCTAATTGGATATTGGGAAATCATAGGGACAACTTAGTGACTTATCCAATGTAGATTTCCAAGTCATGACTCCATCAATGGTCAATGAACCATAGATTAAGTTCGGGGTTGAGGGTACGAATAAGATTAAGAATCAAATTTCTCATTGCTGGCCTCTACTTAACACGATTTATAGCAAAGTTTATACCAAAGAACAACTAAATAATATTTTCAAACACCCTAAAAATAGTTGTCTAAATTGGTTTTTTTACACATAAAAAGACTACCTTTTTTAGTGATACATTATTAAGCAATCAAAATAATTGGACTCCTAATAGATTGTCCAAATTATCTAATTAATGTTAGAACAATTTCTTAGGTCTTGATTAGCAATAATAAGATGTTGGTGATGAAAGCATAAATAGGATACTCATACAATATATATAAGAAAGTAAGAAAGAAAGAATAGGGGTTACAATGTACAAAAGAACGGATTTTTATTTAATATCTACATCATGAAAGAAATCATTAGTAACTTCAATAAAACAAATAAGAACGATATAAGGACCCTCAGGAATATACCGGTGTGACTTGGGTATGAGGGAATAACAACCTTTGGGAAGAGCAATCGTGAAGCCTTTCGAGGAAAACTTGTGAAGATCGATCAAAGTAAAAGTATGTGTTTGTGTGTTTGAGTAGGAAAGTAATCCCTCCGTCCCAAAAAGATCTGAACACTTGTTGGGACACATATGTTAAGGTGATAAGTTTTAGTATGGTTATCAAATGTTATTTTCCTTAAAAATTAGATGGGATAAGAGTTGATAGGGTATTTTTTATTAGAGGATATACAAAGTTGAGTAACTTTTTATTGAAAAAAAGTAGGGTGTGGACCAAAGTGGAGTATGAAAGAAATAATATATTAATAGTGGGACCATGACAAAAATGGAAGTGTTCAAACTAATTTGGGACAAATATAAAAGGAAAGTGTTCAGAGTATTATGGGACGGAGGGAGTATGAAAGTATGAGTGTTTGAGAGTATTTGTGCCTTGAGAGATTGCAAGTATTCAGGCTTATAAAAGTGTGTAAAAGTCTCCTCTAGATCGAAAATCAGTATATTATTTATACGAAAATATTGAAAAAAAGATAAAAAAGTGCAGTGTGCTCAGCGCAAAAGATTGCGCTAGACGCACCGCCAAGTGTCAAGCGCACAGTGGTACGCGTATCGCAATCTAGCTTGTGCTTTAAGCCCACAACCTGCGCCAGACGCACCACTAATCTGGCCACCCTTTTTAAGTTATGGAAGGTGAAAAAATCTTCGTTGGAGTTTTGCATAGTTAACTCCAATTCACGAAGACCAATAGGAAGTTGAGTGTTGTATATAACTCTTTGTGGAACTCTTCTTTGATGTAGTCTCAATCATTCAGCTTTGTCTTGTTCAGTGATCTGAACCACTTGGATGGATGTGCATCCAAGGTTAAGGGGAAAACATAAGCAAACAGGTCCTTGCTCATGCCTTTGAGAGCCATAGAGATGGAAAAGGCTCTAAAATCATTATATGGGTCTTCAACCCCCTTGAACTTTGGAAGGTCACACAATGCTACCTTTTTAGGAAGCTTTTCCCTAAGTTCAGGATCAATGATGTCATGGCCATGAGCCTCACTCTCGAGTGTAGGAATTGACTGGATCAATTGCTCGAGTTTCTTGAACCTCAAATCAGTCCTTGACTTGATAGGAGGTGGTGACGGTGGAATCTCATTCCCTTCTTCTTGCTCTGTTGTCAGCTTTTCTCTCAGCGTCTTGATCTCTTTCTCTAAGCCATGATTGCATTGAGTTATTCAGAAGTGTCTCCCATCTCCAATGATGATTCAGAAGCTTCGGAAGATTTGTATGAAAAAGTGGGAATTCATTTGACGAGTCTGGGAGTAGGTTGACCTTGTTTCCTCTCTGTTGGACGTTTCGAGGTTATACCTCACGACCTCTCCTGAATAGAAATTTAATGGACCTTGTAAGTTTTAAGAAATGATTTTTTTTGAAATGTGAAATGAAAATGAAAATGAGAAATGGGAAATGTGAATGGGAAATGGAAATGGGAAATTGAAATGGGAAATGGGGAATGAAAATGAGAGATAGAAATGGGCAAATGTATAGCTAGGCTTTGGAGTAGTATGGCCTAATTTTATGCAAATGCAGACATGGACTGGTTGGACTAGACTATGCAAGCAGATTGGACTCGAATGACTGGGCCTTTATGGCGATAAGGAATGCTAGTTTCACTAGACTTGATGGGTTTCCTTTATGGACTTACGGGTGATTGGCTTCGTCAGACTCCATGATTTTGGGTCGCCATGGATCTAAGATGGGCTGGCTTCGCTAGATTTAAAGGTTTTGGGCTATTATAGGCATGATTAGGGTAGACTAGCTCCACTAGATTTGAGGATTTGGGTTGCTATAGATGTAGATAGGAGTAGCTTCGCTAAACTTTGAGATTGGGCCGTTATGGACTTAGGGTGGACTAGCTTCGCTCGACTCAAAGAGGTTGTCGTTATGGTCTTAAGCATGACTACCCTTGCTAACTTAAAGGGTGTCGTTATCGCCAGTCTTAGGAATAACTAGCTTTGCTAAGGTCAAAGGGTGTCGTTATGGTCTTAAAAGAGAATAGCTTTGCTAAACTCTAAGGGTGCCTTTATTGTCTCAAAGGGAGTCATTATGGTCTTAAAGGGTGACTAGACTCGCTAAACGGAAAGGGTGGTGTTATGGTCTTAGGGATGACTAGCTTCGCTAGGTCTAACGGGTGCCATTATGGTCTTAAAGGGTGAGTAACTTCGCTAAACTCAGAATTTGCCTGTGTGGTCTTTAAGAAATACTAGCTTCGCTAAACGTAGAGGTTTAGAGTTTTAGAATTTGGACTTCTTCCTATATGGGTTTGGAATTGGACTTAACTTGACTTAGGATATGAGTGGGCCTAATATGGATCTAACTTCGGACTTAGTCCTATATTAGTTTGATGCTAGACTTAGAGATGCACACGGGCTTGACATTGGAAATGGACTAGGTTTGGACTTATATTGGCATGGACTGGGATTAGACTTAGATTAGGCTTGACATAGACTAGGATTCACATAAAGATGTCAATTGGCCTAGATTTTGATATGAGCTAGACTTAGATGGGCCTAAGATGGACTCTAATGAATGCATGGACTCAATGGGCCTAATATGAATGCAATGACTCAAACTTAGATGGGCCTAGGGGTGAATGCAAATGGATTCGAATTGGATCGATGGTATTAGATTGGAGATATTTGGATTGGGCTTAGAATTTTAGAAATTCAGACTTGAAAGGGACCCTTTGTTTTTATCTTTTATTGAGAAAAGATGATGGATTCATTTTGAAATGTTTTTTTTTTGGGTTTTTCTACATAGTACCCCTGTGTTTTGCGAAATTCTATGTTGTACTCGACGTTTTTGAAATTTCCACGTTGTACCCCTAAGATTTCTTAACGTTACACAAATTACCCTTATACACGATATCAAACAGTAGATTTTAGGACTTTCTTACCCTGTGGGCATAGAGTAGGATTTTTTAGCCTTGTTAGTTGACTGAGGTTTGGGATATGATCTAATAAATTGAAGACTAAGTGAGGTTTGGAGTAGGATTTTCTATTAGTAAGGGTATTTTGTGTGACATTTAGAAAGTTTAGGGGTACAATGTGGAGAGTTCAAAAAGGCTGGGTACAACGTAGAATTTTGAAAAACACAGGGGCACTACGTAGAAAAACCCTTTTTTTTTTTTGAATTTGTGGTGTGGTGATGTTTACTTAGTCTTTTCGAAAAAGATAGAATATAAGAGGGTGTAGGATGATAGTTTTTGAAATATAGATGTTTTTTTAAAGGGATTAAATAGGACAGGATAGATCATAGGGAAGATTTGTTAGAGATGGGATGAGATGCAACGAGGTAGACATGCATGACGACTCTAACTCTACCATGATCATTTTTCTCGCTGCACTTTTTAGTGTAGACTCACCCATACATGATAAGTATGAAGAGATTGATTTTTTTTGCTTGAATTAGGTGAGTTTCATTTTTAGACAAAATGACTCCAATAACGATCATGACTCTACATAAATGCGGATAGAAGAAACACATAATTGACCACCACCACGACTAAATTGACAAAAACATGAGATGCACAGGTTGCAAGCCACGCAACAACGTTGCGTGCGGCGCGAAGCCTGTGCACCAGGCGCAACTTAATGCGTTTGGCGCAATACTTCCTGGCATGATTTTTGGCGATTTAGGAGACGTTTAGGCTAATTCCACATAATTTCGAACACGGCGACAAACATGACATAATGACGGATTTTGTTGGCAGAATTTTTAGGAATTCAACGATAGCTGAATTTACAATAGCATGAGACGCAACGGCTGCGCGCCACGCAATAGTGTTGTGCTCGGGGTAAAGTTGCGCGACCGGCGCATCGTGGTACGTCTGGCACCCAGCTTTGCGCTCGGCGCGGTGGCTTTGCATTCGGCGCAAGGGTTGTGCGCTAAGCACACTGCGGTGCGTTTGGCCCACTGCCCCCGACATCCAATTTATCAATTCTGCGAAAATTTGGTTAATTTAACGATGTTTTTAGACTCAATTTTAGGTGCAATACATATTAAGGTTTTGATAAATTAGTAAAAGGCAAAAATCACAATCACAAGCAATTGTCACATAACATGGATGCACAAAGTTGTCAACCTAAAGTCCAGTTCTACGTTTCAACTATGGTCAGGTTTAGGTTTAGGTTACGGCAGAAAAGGGTCCATGAATAAGAGATTGATCCCACGCTTCGTACATATGCTTAAAAAGGTGGCCACATGTAAGACGCACTCCAATTCTCATGTCAGGAACAATAGAACAATTCCATTGTTGGGTAGGTCTGCTTAGGACTAAGATCCAACATTATCACTCAGGAAGTTTTCGGAAGGACAAAACGCAAACCCCCTGGGGGTGGCCTCACGCATAGAACATGCGCTTGTGGCGAAAGGAAGATTGTGCTTATGGTGGCATAATCAATAGCCATGCACATGCAAAACAATATGTTATTCAAAGGCATAAAAAAATAATGAATCGTATTTATCAAGTTTCACCTACTCATTTATAAAAAAATTATTATTTATTAAATCCCCCCCAGTGGAGTCGCCAAATTGCAAGCGTGATTTTATTTTGTCTGCACAGTGCGAGCGCGTATTTGACTACCCCATTGTTAAGGTTTTATAAAAAGAAGGTTTTGAATTCGCCAACAAGTCTTTACAGGAAGACTCATAAACGTAATTGGATATTGAGAAATCATAGGGATGAATTAAGGACTTATCCAATGTTGATTTCCCTGTCATGACTCCATTAATGCTCAATCAACCATAGATTGAGTTCGGGGGTGAGGGTACGAATAAGATCAGGAATCAAAATCGCTCATTGTTGGCCTCTACATAACACGATTCATAGCAAAGTGTATACCAAAGAACAAGCAAATAATATTTTCAAACACCCTAAAATTATTAGTTTAAATTGGTTTATTACACATAAAAAGACTACCTTTGTTGTGATAAGTTATTAAGCAATCAAAATCATTGGGTTCCTAATAGGTTTTCCAAATTATCTGGTTAATGTTAGCACAATTACTTAAGTCTTGATTAGCAATAATAACATGTTGGTGATGAAAGCATGAACTGGACAATCATACAAAATATAGAAGAAAATAAGAAAGAAAGAATAGAGGTTAGAATGTACAAAAGAACGGATTTTTATTCTTGATCTACATCATGAAAGAAATCGTTAGTAACTTCAATAAAATAAATAAGAAAGATTTACGGACTCTAAGGAATATACCGGTGTGGCTCGGGTCTTAGGGATCAACAACCTTCCGGAAGAGCAATCGTGAAGCCTTGAGAGGAAAACTTATGAAGATCGATCAGATTAAAATTATGTGTTTGAGTAAGAAAGTCTGAAAGTACGAGTGTTTGGGAGTATTTTGTGCCTTGAGAGATTGCAAGTATTCGAACGTATAAAATTGTGTAAAAGTCTCCTCTAGTATGAGCTTATTTATATGAAAATATTGAAAAAAAGATAAGAAAGTGTAGTGCGCTCAGCGCAAAAGATTGCACTCGACGCACCGCCACGTATTAAGCGCATTGTGGTGCACCGAGCGCAATCCAGCCTGTGCGCCAAGCACGCATTCTGCGCCAGAAGCACCATTAATCTGGTCAGCCTTTTTATCTTTCATCTTTAATTTCGGAAACTAGCTATCACTAGTAGAATAATTGCTTATTGCAGCGGTCATTAAGTGGCCTATTGCTGCGGTTTTAGTCGTGCCGCAATTAAGGGGGCATCAACATGTATTTTTTTAATATTAAATACACAGGTCTATTGCTGCGGTTTTGGGAAGAAAAAAAAAGAGACATAAATCTAAGAAAAACAAAACAAAAAGATAAACTAAATCTAAGAAAAAAAAACTAAAAAAATTAAGAAACTGTACAACAAATCAGTATATACAAAACCGATAATCTAGGAGAAATCTTTCCTAAATTAATTCAGTTTAAACTTAAAATCGACAAAATGACATGAAAATTTTCAATAAAAAAAAAAGAAAAAAAAGCTCACTCGTTAAAGCTTCTTCTGGATTTCTTGAGAGAGAGCCGAAATTTGCTGCATTTTACTAATAACAAGAACAGCCGGATACAAATCACACAAAAATCAAATCCGGATCCAAATCATACGAAAATCGCTCAAATTCGGTTAAAGTGAAACTAAATCTGAAAAACAAACTAAAAATCTAAAAAAGAAAAAACAAGTCGCTTGTGGTTTACGGTTGGAGAAACGTCGGCGAGCGACGTGTAAGAAGACGAACGACGACCAACAGATGAGCCACGAGCATCGTGTGGTCAAACGACGAGATCTTGAGACGACGGGCTTCGTGCGTTCGAGCGACGAGAATCGTGTGGTCGAACGACGAGCGCCAGGATTCGAACGGTCGACAAAGGAGAAAAAAGGCTGATGAAGGAGAAGAACCACGAGGAGGAAGATCGAGGAGGAGAGAGAGGCGAGAATCGGCCGACGAGAGATGCAGCGAAGGACTCAAGTGGTTGTTGTAAGACTCCGATTCGGACGACTTCAGCGGTGAAGGTGGTAGTGAGCGTAAGGTGGATGGAATGAGTGAGAGATGGAGAATAAGTGAAAGAGGGAAAACGAGGGAGGAGGGAAGGAGTGAGAGAGAAAGAATGAGAAGTGTGAACTGATGAATGACCCTAATTGTGAAGGAAACGGGGCGTGCCAAGCCTTTAACTACTAAGAGAATAAAAAACCCTAATGACCCTATTGCTGCGGTTTCTACGCAGCAATACATTAAAATACGGTTTTTTCACCATATACCCCTGACAAATTTGAAAATTCACCATATATCCCCAATGTTTATGATATTCACCATGTACCCCTGAGTTTTTAAAAATGTGCACCAACTACCCTTTTTCCTAACGGACGTTAAGTCGCCGTTTGCATTATTTACAACTTTGTCATTATAAACCAATTAACCCTCTCTCCACCCTAACCTCCTAATCCTAATGCCCTAATTAACCTAACTCCTTAACCCTAATGCCCTTAACCCTAACTAATTAACCTTAATAAATGAAACTCTATATCTCACCGCCAAAACGACAAAAAACGGACGTCACCGACGACCCTATAAGGGCACGAATTTCGAGAATCCCATCACAACGACTACTAATACAACGGTATTCTAGACACGATTCATGATACGATCTTAAATGGTCGATATCACCACCGAAATGACTTTTTTTGAAAAAACGGACGCCACCGACGACCCTTTAAGAGCACGAATTTCGAGAAGCACATTGAAACGAGTACCAATACAACGGTATTCGATGCACGCTTCCGGATACGATCTTAAACGGTCGATTTCACCAGCTGTCGACACCAAATTTTGAACCCTTATTTCGGATAATTAAAGGTTTTGAAAAATAAAAATAACAAAATCGTCATGCATCGTGGAGCGCGCCCCCCGGAGCGCGAGTTTCATTCCGTCGCACGATTTTCCCTTTTTGCGTATTAGTCATACAGTTTCAGCTTAGAAGTATAATTTTGGTGAGTCGTAGTCAATAACTACAACCACCGTTTTAATAAAATGAGTCATAGTATAATCATGCTCGTCTTTATTAATGTAACGAGTTTTTGTTAATTGTCTTAAGTTAGTCTTTCGGAAAAATGAAAACAAGTCGCGATTAAGCATCGGGATTTTAGTCGTATCCCAAAACCGGTAATAATCAGTTTTCTTGATGGTCGAGTCTTTGTTCATTGGATAAAGACTAAGAATATAATCTTTATCCACTAAACCCATCCTTTATCCATTAGTTTGAGAATAAAATCAAATCCAAAGTGTAAGAGCCAAGGATCCGATTTTTTTCGAAAGATTCGAACTGTGCGCCAGGCACATGACCATGCGCCAGACGCACGGTCATGCGCCCAGCGCACAACAGGCTCCTTCGCGGGACGCAAGCCTGTGCGCCTAGCGCACGGTGCTGTGTCTAGCACTGGACATTGCGCTAGGCGCAACATCCTAATCAATTTGTTTTGCACGTTTTTCGATGTATTTTTTAATGTGTTAGGATGTTTAGGGAAGAATATTTTCTGAAAATCTGATTTTGCTTCATTTATGAGAAAATCCAAAAAGAATAAGAATATTTGTGTTTCCAAAGAGATTTGATGTCATTAGGGTGAGGTCATTAGAGTGATGTCATTAGGGTCATTAAGGATGAAGAAAATCAGATTTTTTGGGTGAAAAATCTGATTTTCTACCTCTTTGAAACCCTAGTTTACCTCCTTCATTTCTCTATAAATACCTTCCTTTTTTTTACTCTTCAAAACCAAGTTGAAAAGAGTTCAACTTAATTTTACTACTTCTCTCATCTTCTCTACTCCTTTCCTCTAAAGAAATCACACTTAAGAAAAGAAAGAAAAAGTTAGTAAGATGATTAGTAAGTAAAGAAGTTCATCAAAAGAAGAAAAAACACAAACATAGTTTAAGTTAATAATTAAATGGATTTAGAAACTCACTTAGAAATTAAGAAAATCACAAAAAAGGTAGAAAAATTTGCAAAAAGGAAGTGCATCATTGAGCTAGCAAGGTAAAGTGAAAACTCTTGTTTATTTTTGATTATCTTTTTAATCATCAACTAAGTTTCTCCTTGTTTTCTTCTTATCATTTTTTTAATCTTTGAGTGATTTGGGTATGTGGAAGTCCTAATAGGTTCCCAACCTTAAATCATCCCACCTAGAATAGTCACCTCTAATGGGGTGACTCTTAGGAGACAATGTGATTATGTGATTTTCCTTAATGAAGTTGTTATTTATAACCAAAAATGTTTTCATAAAAAAATTCAAGATAAATTGTGCATAAACATCTCCATAAAAAGAAAATGTGAAGCTGTAATTATAGTCAGTTTTACTTTCCTATCTTATTTCATTTTTTCGTCTTCATTAACTAATATGAGTGCAAGATGTTTCCAGCAATTAGGCTTTGGAATTGCGAAATAAAGAATTTTGTGTAAATAATTAAAAATATACAACTTTGTTGTGCAAAACTGATTTTGTCCAGTACCACCTAGGATTATTCTATCAATAAAGTTTAAAACATCAATATCTTTTCAAAAATATAAAAATCATGTTCATATGAATTTTATACAATTTTACTTTATTTTTACAAAATCATTCATGTAAATCATTAAATTTCAGAATACTGATTTTCTCTTCAGTTAAGAAAATAAATCAAAATTGTCTTACAAATGTCCAATTCAAGTCAAAATTTCCAGTCTAGTCTTTCAAAGTGTCTAGAATGTTAATGCCAAATTTCACTTCAAAATAACTTCAATAAGTTAGGTCTCAAAGAACAATTTGAATAAAGGTCCTATTTTGATCAGTTTTGACATAAAATTCACCATAATTTAACTGTTCACTAAAAACTTGTACAGAAAGAACTCACTAATCTATCCATAGATGTATCATCTGCTCAGTTCAACACTTTGTACAGAAAGTTATGGATTTTTTAAGTCAGTACAAGAACAAAAAGGCAATCTGGAAAATAAAATAAAGTGATTAACTCAACTTTTATAAAAAATATTTTCTTCATATGAAAATGTGAATAAAAAATCATGAATTTTTTAAGTTTATCTTAAAATGACTCATTTTATCATGTAAATTAAAATTAATAAAATTTGTCATAAAAAATCAAAATCAAAGAAGTTAATTAATCTTTAACTTTCACAAATTCACAAGTTTGTAAATAAACATGAATTCTAAAGCTCATTCAAGGAGGTGAAGATCAAGGAGCATCATGGTGAAGATCAAGATTGAAGATTTGTATAGATCATTGGTTTTGTACATTTTGTTGTAATAATAGTTTCTTTGTAAATAATTGTTGCATCACTCAATTAATAAAATGAGCAACCATTGCTACAAATATTGCATGTTGGGCCAATATATAATAGTATATGAATCAAATGACCCAATCTCAATTAAGAGAAAAAATTGCAAATCTAACTAAGTTAAATTGTATGATGATCCATCTTACATTTTAAAAATGGGTCTCCATATTCAAATGGATTAATCATATAATTTGACATAATTAGATTGGTAATTATGATCTCCGAATTGATTTTAGGCCGTTTCACGTGTCTCACTTTAAATGGCCAAATTCCAATTAGCCAAACACAAATCTCCAAATTCAATCTCAAATTTATCATTTCTCTCCAAATGACTTGATAATCTTCAATTAAGATTATTTCTCAAAAGCCTTCAATTAGGAAGCAAACCTTCTAAGACCTCTCGAAAATCATAAACGTGATCACTATTAAGGTGGTTATTTCAATCCCTGATTAATCGCTAATTAGAGCGGTTGACACAAAGTTCATTTAATTGCTAATTGGAGTGATTACCTTAAAACCCTAATAATCGTTAATTAAGACGATTATTCTTGTTTTTAATAACTAATTAGAGTGAGTATTTCGAACCATAATAATCGTTAATTAGGACAATTATTTTCCTCATTTAATCACTAATTAGGGTATTATCTTAAAACTTGGTTAACCACCAATTAGGGTGATTAGCTTAACCTTTCATCATATTTAATCACTAATTAGAGTGATTATCTTAAACCTCAATAATCATCAATTAGGGTGATTATTTCCTAACCTTCATTGTTAATCACTAATCAAGGTGATTATCTTTCCTTGAATAATCACTAAGTAGGGTGATTACTTATTTCCTTCCTTATTAATCACTAATTAAGGTGATTATATTAATCCTTCATATTTAATCACTAATTAAAGTGATTGTCATAACCCCATTTTAATCACTAATTGGAGTGATTACCTCATTTTAAATAGATTTGTTTAATTCTAAAGGAGAGTTATTCATAATCTATTCCCTCCCCCTTTTTCCCCAGTGGAATTGGCCATTTAGGGTGAGACATATGCTCGAACTACGACGCTTTTGATCCATAAGTGGATTCCAATCCCGCAGTGATCGGTACGTTGTGCAACTTCAGTGCTCAAACCTACCATGTACAAATGATATATTGGTCTTGAATAAAAATGGTTAATGTGTATATGTGCAAATTATGTGATTTTCTTTCTTTTTAATAGCCATGATTACTTTAAAATGGAAAAAAACGCATTTAGTAAGAGCCCGTTCTTTAGAAAGGAGGAGGAGACGAGTTCTAGACGTTCGCACCTCTTAACCTAAACCCCGAATCCTATCTCATGGTATGAAAGACCAATTTTTTTTTTTAAAAAGCCTTATCCATATGAAGTCATCATCGTTTTAAATGATTTTTCTTGAAATTAATTCTAAAATGATTTATTAACTAAATCTGTCCCTATTCAGATATTAATAGGGTGGCGACTTCCAAGTTTTTTAAAACTCAAAGTCCAATGAGAGACTTTCGTGGGATTCAGACCGTTAATTAAGACTGTCAAAAATCGGATACCACAGGTTGGCGACTTCACTAGGGAAATACTTCCACTAGAAGTATATGAGGTTTAAACCTAAACAATGCGTTACTTTCCATATGTATATATAATAAAAGTTAATCATGGCTATTCACAATTTAATTTTTGTATATAGCATGCTTATGTGAAAATTACGTGTGCTTGGTAGTTTATCGATCCATACACGTGCATTCTTTTTAACCATTTTCTTACTTGGTCTGATACCTCTGTCTATTGGCAAGGGTCAGAATTTTAGAATGACAAATTAATGAATTAAGGTCGTAAAACCTACATCCGCGAGCTATTGCGACCGACTCTGTCATGAGCGTCCACCCTCGATGGACACAATGGAAGTGACTCGAGGCCACTTTACCATAATCTCTCCCTAAATGAATCACCTTTTAGATGACTTCTAGGACACAAAGATCAGTGCACAAATGTCAATTATTTATTTCAATTATTGAATAATGTGAAAAAAACTTTCAAAAAATTCCTCAGTCCGTTTCCAGTCAGTTAATATTTCAGTAATCATTAAGTGTAGCTGAATTGCTGCCGAAATGATTATTGAAATATTAAGAGTATTTTTGTTTATTTATCACAAGAGTCGTGTAAAAAAAATGTGTGTGCCATTTAAAAAAAAAAAAAAAAAAAAAAACTCACATTCACTTCATAATTCTTTTTCATTCAAATTGGTTTTACCAAAAACAAAATTGATTTTTAAAAGAAAAAAAATCCTACTTTGAAGATATAATCCCAAAATTAAAAAAAGAATTTGAAAAATGAAAAATGAAAAGAGTCATAATCACGAGTTCAAAACGTGTCATGTTTAGGAATTAAAATGTAATTAAAACGTGGTCTAAAAACACGAGAAGTCTAGTCTAAAAAACATAAAAAATTGTGTCAAAAGGGATAATTGTTTTTTTTTAAAAAAAAGAGGATCCTCCATTTCCTGCTAAAAAAATTAGATAAAGAAAAATTCATTAGTCATTTACTAACGTTGTTAGTATGTACATTTCAGGTACTTCACATTCAAAAAAAAAAAAAAAAAAAACAAAAGGGAGAAAACTGAAACCTGCATCATTTCACAATGTCTGATTCTGGAAAGCAAATTCAAACTAAAGCTTCACTGTTACAGGGTCTTCAGACTAAAGACTAAAACTGAAACCTATTAGAGGTCTATTAATCAAATCTATGGAGACACAGAAGAATCTTTGGGAACCATGTACAATCATCTGAAAAGACAGGGTCTTCTAGAAGCGAAGCATCACTATTACACTTTGCCACCGCCAAGGGTGGACATGGGATTATGCTGCGACTTTTGCCATCAGTATGGACACGAAACAAACTGGTGTGTTGACCTTCGGCATGCCATCCAGCAGCTAATAGAAGATGGAAAAATTCACATTCCTCCATCATGGGTGCCCCCAATTGTGTCCTTCACTAAGGCTGATCTTCCCAAGGAACTAGATCCTCATCAAGCTTCTTACATTACTTTGAAATGCAATGGGTGAGAAATGACTAATGCACTAATAGATGATGGATCGGCACTTAATGTTTTCCCCAAAGGAACACTTTATGAGTTAGGGTATAACAACACGTTATTAAGCCCTACTGATACAATATTGGGAGGATACGACAATTCTTCTGGAAGGACTATAGGAACGATCAATCTTCAACTGAGGTATAAAGAATGGATTTGTGATGCAGATTTCACGGTTGTCGAAGCTTTAACTTGATTCTCTTTGTTGTTGGGGCGACCATGACTCCATGCGAACAAAGCCGTTGCCTCTCCGCACACCAAAAACTAAAATGCCCAACAACTTGGAGAATAATAACAATCCATGGGAATCCTACACGACCAAGAAATTTCACCCCCGCACCGCCAATGGTAGAGGATGAAACAGGTCATTAGGATGTTCCCCTCAACCCCTGCATGCTAGGGAGTAATGTTCCTTCAGTACCCAAGGATCCAATTCAGAAGCCATTTACACTAGCCCAATGACAATTGATCAACTCATCGCTTATGTCTACATCTATTGTGCTCAAAATATGCCAATAGGACCTCTCAACACAGATTAGGCTGAAACCACCTCTGCCATAATCTTCTCTGATAAAGATGTCACCGACAACCCAGTTCATAACAGTGCTTTGTACATTGCTGTTGATCACAGTGCCAGACATATCAAAGTTGTAATGGCCGATAATAGAGCTTCTGTCAATCTTTGTCTCCTCAGTACCCTTAAATGGCTCGGGTATTCCCCTCCTCAAGGAGAAACCTCAATAGGGACCATGGTTGCATATGATGGTTCCAAGCGGGAAATTATGGGGTCAACAACTATGATCTTGCGTATCGGAGCTGTCATACGAAAGGTGGACTTTATGATCATCGATTGCGAAGCTCCTTTCACAATATTGTTGGGACGACCATGGCTCCACGAAAACCATGCTATCATCTCGACGTTGCACCAAAAAGTAAAAATGGTAACTCCGCACGGAGTAATCACCATCCCAGGAGATATAGCCATAGGAGACACAATGCAAAAATCTCACATATCTCATGTATGTCATTTAAATCACGAACATAATGGCAAGGATTCCATAGAAACTGCATCAAATATGCCGCCCCTCAAACTGGTAAAATCCTATTTCCACTGGCCTATTCCTGAGGAGGATCTAGATCAACCGAATTGGGTGCCGGATATGAGAGAAGTGAAGAGAATTGAAGAGAAGTTTCATTGGCTATACAAAGAAACATGTGACGTTCAGTGTGAGGGAAAAGAAAGTCCAGCACACAAAGTTGCCGCCATCCAATCTATCATGGAACACTATATATTTTTTGATGAAATTGATTATGAAACAAGAGCCTCTTGCATGCTGGTGTGCAAGCCATGGGCATCATGGCTCCTCAACCGAGAAGACAACCCCTTATATGTCAAGAAGAAGAAAGAAAGGTGGGACATACATCTTCAAACAGGAGAACACATGGCTTGGCGCCCGGCAAACTGAAGTCTGAAAAGTTTTGGAGGTACCTGATTCATTTAATCGCTTTATATTGTATTTTGTAGGTAGAGCTACGTGCGGCTTGATCCCCTAAAAAAAACAACAAAAATTTTTGATATTGTAATGCATCTATCTTAGTTTCTTTACTATGTAATGTACTAAAAGGGGTACGTAGGGCACTCATTTTTTGAGTGCAGCTACAAAAAAAAAAAAAAAAAATATATATATATATATATATATATATATATATATATATATATATATATATATATATATATATATATATATATATATATATATATATATATATATATATATATATATATATATCAGAACTACGTTGGGCCTGATTCTCCATTCAAAAAAAATTATCACCGGAAGAATTTCTTCCCAAATCCAAATCCACTTATAGAGATACGTAGGCAACCTTCGGGTGCGGTCCCTTTTGCATTTAATACTTTCTTTTGTGGTTTCAGCACTTAGAAGCAATCAATAGATGCAGACTACTACAAAGAAAAACGATATATGGGGCATTATAATTTGCCAAAAAGAGAACACAGGACTCATTATACCTCTTTTCTCTTATTTCTGTAGCAGCAGGAAATGGAAGGATATCATCAAATTGATTTTCAAAAATGTTTGTGTATTATCCCAAAAAAATATATGAGTCTAAAAAGTGGAAGTTTAAAATGTAAATAAAAGGTCAAAAAAAATAACAAGTCAAAGAAATCTAATGAAAAATCTCAAAACAAATGATAGAGTCAAGGTTTTACACCTTTTAATAAATGATAACTGAAATTGGGGTAAAAAAAAAAAAAAGGAGAGAACTTTCAAAGATATCATTTCTTTCATTCCCAGCAAAAACAAAAACAAAAAGAGAAAAGAAGAAACGAAGTTTGGACAAACATCTGTACTAAATTTTCAACTGATTTCACAGGAACTCTGCCTGGGCCTGCTTAGGATCTAGGCTGATTCGCCGAAGTTCTAACCATAGTGAACGTTCTCTGTCAGTAATACTATCGTCCTTGTCAACACCAGCTGTATTCTCTGGTACACGTCTCAACAACATGTCTGAAATTCCAAACAACGAGCACCAACAGAACTCTACCCCTCCACCTGATCCAATGACTAAGCTCCGAGGACTTGTCTAGGCCATGCTTGACCGACAGGATAATATTGACAAATTGTGTATGGCATAATGCGCTAAAGCGGCCAGATGCCTCCTCCTCCTGCTCCTCTGGAGTCGGAAGTAGCTTCGCCTTTTCATCTTGAGCCTCTGAACAATGAGAGAGAAATTCCCACTAAACTCGAGGAAGAAGTATTCAAGCTTAAAAAAGTCTTAAAAGGCATGACTAAGGCTGAACCATGGATGGATATTAATGGATTAACTCTTTTCCCGAAGGCACGATTACCCCATGGTTTCAAAATGCCTAATCTGACAAGGTTTGATGGGACCGGTAGCCCCACCAATTTCCTGAAAATGTATGTAGGGGCTATGATTCCCTGGGAGTGGAAGAATCCTTGAAGGCCCAACTATTTCAACAATATTTAGATGGTACTGCAGCACATTGGTTCCTCAACCTTGAAAATACAAAGAAATCCACTAGGGCTGACATAGTCAGAGAGTTTTCAAACCAATACAAGTATAATGAAGAAATTGATGTTACTAGAAGGGATCAGGAGACCACTTCTCAAAACCTTAATGAGACATTTTCTTCATTCATCACTCGATGGAGAAACAAGGCTTCTAAAATGATGAGTAGGACTAATGAGGAGGAACAGCTGCAAATGGTTGTGAAGAACCTTCATCCTGCCTATTAGAAGCATATGGCATACCAGTATTTCCCGGCTTTCAAAGCTTTGATTGCTAAGGGAACTTTAGTTAAGGATGCTTTGAAAAGGGGAGACATCAAGAAAGATGAACCTATTAGCGGCACTACTTATAATGCGAAATTTGGAAATAACAAAAGAGCCCCAAACAATGATTCAGTAGCTCCTAACAAAACTAATGCGATCCATGCCATTGGCGCATCGTCTGCATTCCAGTTGCGACCATAAAGGAACTTTACTCCTTTGAACATGACTTATAAGCTCTCTCCAAGTTAAAAAATGCCAATCTCATTCAACCCTTGAATCCACGCCCACCGCCTAAAAATCCTTACCCTGGTTATGACCCAAATCAAAGCTGTGAATACCATCAAAGCCAGGGGCATAATACTGAAAACTGCACGGCTCTAAAGCATCAAGCTCAAAACCTTGTGGATGATGAAAAACTTTCTCTGTGATCCATCTCCAATAAAACCAAATGACTCTCAGCCTAACATCCAAAAAAAAAAAACCTTCCTAATCATGAACCCTCATTCGCCATTAATGCCATCTCTGCTGCTTCGAACGGATGCGATCCAGTTCAGTTAATCCGCAAGACAGTTCCTCAAATGTATGAAATGTCGATAGCCGTAGGTTACAAGTACCTGGTCTATGACTATTCCACTCAAGAAAAAGTCAAAATGATGCCTTGTAAAGACCCCAGCTTCACTCTTAACAAGGATCCATTCTCTGACATGTGTGGAACTTTGGATTATGATGGTGCCTTCTTCATTTTGGACTCTGATGCTGATGAAGATGCCTCTTCAGTCTCAACAATTATGGAGAAAAACACTGGAGGACATTCCACAACTCCAAATACATAACGGCGCCACATATGCCTCGATGATCTTAGTGATGAGGAGTATGTGGATATCTCTCATTTGACTAGAGCAGGCCGCCACTTTAAACCATCCCATTTAGAGGATGAAAATCCTTTGGAGGTATTGAGAAGGAAAGAAAAGGGTAAAGAGCCAATGACAGAGGAAAGTAACGAGGAAGATGATGCTATTAAGCGCATGAAAGAAGTAAACGCTAATGTTTCCATCTGGACATTGTTAATGCATTCCCAGCCTCATAGGACAGCTGTTCTAAAGGATCCTAATGAAGCCTATGTAAGCTCTTTCATAACACCTGACCAGATGGTGGGGCTCATTCATGGGGTAGATCGAACTCTCATGTTCACAGACAATGATCTCCCTGACAATATCAACCACGACAATTCATTACACATCACTATACGCTGTATTGGATGGGAGATACCTAGGGTGTTGATCGACAATGGCTCCGCAATCAATGTTTGCCCTCTGTGTGTTCTAACAAGGCTTGGGTATTCAAAAGAGGATTTGGTACCATCCAACCAGGTGGTCAGAGCATAAGATATTGTTAAGAGATCATTAAATGTGGTCCCGTGGCAAGGAAGGTGGAATTCATAGTCATTGACATACAAGCTTTCTTTAACTTCTTATTAGGAAGACCATGGCAGCATGAAAATAGAGCAGTAGCCTCTACTCTACATCAGAAGGTAAAGCTTCTCACTGATCCGGGTGCTGTGACTATTTCTGGTGATCCAAAAATTATGACCATCTCCAACGCTGGAAATTGGTAATGTATCTGAATGAAGTGGAGGGCACTAGGTTGGTGTAATACCCCGAACTTTAATATCGTTTTATCAGCTATTAATTATGTTTATTAGCTTAATTGCTTCTTAAATTTTCCAAAATGATCATGGTTAAGTTATTTTCTATACAATTAGTTGAGTTGTATTTATCCGTTTAGGAAGTTGAAGCCGGTTTGCCATTTGTTTTGCTTGTCGGTTTATTTGGGTGAAATAAGACCCTAAAGCTCCTTTCTCTCTCATAATTTTCCTCACCAAAAAGATAACCACACCCCCCCCAAATCCTCTCTCTCTCTGTTATTTTCTCTCACCAAAAGGAAACCCCCAACCCCCTTTATTTCTTTCTCTCTCCCGGTGGAAAAAAACCCCAAAACCCACAACCCATTTCTCTATCCACCTTCCTCCCTCTTCTCTCTGTTCGTTCTCCTCCTCTTGCGCTGCTGCGCTGCTGTTGTTGCTGCGGTGTGATGGTTGCTCGCCGCTGCCGGAGCTCAGTCCCCTCCTCTGCTCGCGTCTCTTCTCACCCCTAGTTCGTGGTGGTGTTGTGTGCGGTGCTGCTGCTGCGTTTTGCTTCTCTGTCCGCATCTTCTCTCTTCTCTTCGTGGTGTTGTGGTTGTTGGTCGCTGCTGTTGCTGTTATGGTGCCGCTGACCTCTCGTACCGCCGCCTACGCCGCCGGAGCTTCAGCTCTGGTTGGTTTCGTTCCTGCTCCAAGAGAACAGAGGTATACCACCTCTTTTGATTTTCATTTCCCCCCTTAAAACTGATTTGCTTAGTAAACTAATTTAGTTGAGTTGTTGCTCCCATTTGATGGGCTTAAGTCAGATTTCTATCAGAGATAACTAAAGTTATTTTGTTAATTAGTCTAACTTGGGCCTAAATCAGATTTCAATAAGTTTACTTAGTGAGGTTGCTTGCAATAGTAGTTGAGATTCAATTTAGAATAATTATTGTTATTATGATTATAGTAGTTGGAATGATAGAGTTTGAGAATATAGATTAGTTAGTTCCGTCCTAGAGATGGTTAGTGATGGTTACATCTTTTCTAAGAATGGTTAATGTCTTCATCCAAAATAATATTAGGAATGATTATTGATTATTATTATGGTTATTATTGAGGTTAATTATGGAGGATTGTTATGGAGTTCAAGAGCGTTCACGGAGTTGTGAAGTTCTCAAAGAGTAAAAGAATGGATTGTGTTTAAGGTAATGTTCATGTCCAGCAAATATATGTATGCCCGTATGTGTTAGATGTGATGTTTTACATGTACTCAAATGCGTGAATACAATTATATGATGTTGATTATGATGATATGATTATGTGTTATAATCTGTTATGTGGCATGATAAGATACGTTATGACGTGACGATGCTGATGTATGTTATGAAATGTCCTGTTATGATGCTATTTACGATTTATGGATGATTCTGAATTAAGAATATATGATGTATGATAAGTTATGATTATAAAAGTGGATGGTTCTGCTGGTTTGGAATCATGAAATGATCCGGTAAATGGGCAAGTCACAGGTGGAGGAATTATGTTACGATGAACAATACGGACCAAAAGATGATGGCGGAATGGAGGCTGAATTCCTAACGAAGCCATGAAAGCTTGAGATCTTGGTCTTTGCCTAAAATAATTTAGCTTGTTGTTTCCTCGATTAACTTATTGCAAGTTTCGAGGACGAAACTTTTTTATAAGGGTGGTAGGATGTAATACCCCGAACTTTAATATCGTTTTATCAGCTATTAATTATGTTTATTAGCTTAATTGCTTCTTGAATTTTCCAAAATGATCATGGTTAAGTTATTTTCTATACAGTTAGTTGAGTTGTATTTATCCGTTTAGGAAGTTGAAGTCGGTTTGCCATTTCTTTTGCTTGTCGGTTTATTTGGGTGAAATAAGACCCTAAAGCTCCTTTCTCTCTCATAATTTTCCTCACCAAAAAGATAACCAAACCCCCCCCAAATCCTCTCTCTCTCTGTTATTTTCTCTCACCAAAAGGAAACCCCCAACCCCGTTTATTTCTTTCTCTCTCCCGGTGGAAAAAAACCCCAAAACCCACAACCCATTTCTCTCTCCTCCTTCCTCCCTCTTCTCTCTGTTCGTTCTCCTCCTCTTGCGGCTGCTGCTTGCTTTGTTATTCTTTGCGGTGTGATGGTTGCTCGCCGCTGCCGGAGCTCAGTCCCCTCCTCTGCTCGCGTCTCTTCTCACCCATAGTTCGTGGTGGTGTTGTGTGCGGTGCTGCTGTTGCGTTTTGCTTCTCTGTCCGCATCTTCTCTCTTCTCTTCGTGGTGTTGTGGTTGTTGGTCGCTGCTGTTGCAGTTATGGTGCCGCTGCTCGCCGCCGACCTCCCGTACCGCCGCCTACGCCGCCGGAGCTTCAGCTCTGGTTGGTTTCGTTCCTGCTCCAAGAGAGCAGAGGTATACCACCTCTTTTGATTTTCATTTCCCCCCTTAAAACTGATTTGCATAGTAAACTAATTTAGTTGAGTTGTTGCTCCCATTTGATGGGCTTAAGTCAGATTTCAATAAGAGATAACTAAAGTTATTTTGTTAATTAGTCTAACTTGGGCCTAAATCAGATTTCAATAAGTTTACTTAGTGAGGTTGTGATACGCTCAAGTTATACGATGTTTTTGTGGTATTTTAGGTGCACATTGCTAAGGGATTTGTTCGTAATTGTTAAGATTTGCATATAAATCATCCTTAGCGGAAGTTCGGAATTTTGTATGTTAATTGTTGTTAAAGTTGTAAAGTTCCGAGCTCTTGGAACTCCACCGTGTGCCTAAGCATCGCATCACCGCAAGCTCGTCATCACCAACCAAGTAGAGCTCAGCAAGCCTCGCTCGCCAGCAGCATCGCCCATCGCTCGCTCATCACAGCCCATCGCACGGCCCGGGCGCTCGCACGGCCCGGCATCGCTCGCCCATCGCTCCCATTGCCGGCGCCCACGGCTCGCACCTCGCGAGGGCGCGCACCTCGCGACCACCTTCTCGCACCTCGCGAGATTTCTCGCACCTCGCGACCTGCGTGGTTTGGCCCCCAAGTCTTGGCTCGTTGCGAAGGCGGTAGCTCATCGCACGGTGCGACTGTATCGCACCTCGCGACCCCTAGGTCGGTCTAAATGTCGGCTGACTTTTGAGCCTTAGTATAAATACTAAACTTTGTTTTTAGACCTAGGGGGCAGCAGCCACAAGGGGAGGGAGTTTCCTAAACTCCACTCCTCTCTTGTTGTCTTCTCTTTTTAGTTTTTATTTTCTAATTTAGTTTTTGTAGATTTCAATTATGGGATTGGCTTATGCTATGCCGATTGTAGCTTGAACCGTTCTTGAACGAGATTAATATGGAGCTTGAAGCATTATTGTGAGATCTTTCCTCTCTTTCTATTTTCTTTGATTATGGTTTAATTTCTATGCTTGCTTTCTATGATTTTTGCATGATTATGCTAGGAACGTTACTAGTTTGATTGTGTAATTAATCTAATGCTAGATTTAAGAATAGGATCGGATTGTTTTATTCTTTTATCATTTGGTAGCAAACTAGGGAGTAATTTAGATGCAGATCATCTTGGTTATTTCTTGGGGAAATTGAATCAAGCTGTTGAATGTTTATCGCTAGTATGACATTAGCAGTGCATTGGTTCTCTGTGTTTATTCTTTGCTATTGGATTGAACTTAGACGCGAGATCGGACTAAGTTATCCTTTAGTTAGGGTTTTTATAGTCACGGCGATCGTGCTATTCAACTAGGAATAAGGAGAACACGAGATTAATTCTCGACAATAGATAATTATGGAAATAATTAGAGTCGAGGTTAAATGATCGATAATGAATTGAAGTGGATGTTAATCGGATTCAAGATCCTTCCTATAATTGATTTCTCATTTTGTTTATATGTTAGTTAGTTGTAGTTTAGTTATAATCTACTTGAAACCCCCCTTTGTTATTATTATTAGGTTTCTCGGCCCTTAGCTTAATCTAGGTTTCGAATCACGCTAAGTACTAAACTCGTCCCCATTTCCTGTGGATACGACCCCTACTTCCACTATACTACCTTAGCGTAAAAGAGAGTAGGAGAAATTTTATCTTTGGCCGGGCGGCGTTGCACGACGACGCATCCCCCGCAACGGCGCCAAAAAAATTTGGGCGGGCCGCGGATGCGTCGTCGTGCAACGCCGCCCGGCCAAAGATAAAATTTCTCCTACTCTCTTTTACGCTAAGGTAGTATAGTGGAAGTAGGGGTCGTATCCACAGGGAAATGGGGACGAGTTTAGTACTTAGCGTGATTCGAAACCTAGATTAAGCTAAGGGCCGAGAAACCTAATAATAATAACAAAGGGGGGTTTCAAGTAGATTATAACTAAACTACAACTAACTAACATATAAACAAAATGAGAAATCAATTATAGGAAGGATCTTGAATCCGATTAACATCCACTTCAATTCATTATCGATCATTTAACCTCGACTCTAATTATTTCCATAATTATCTATTGTCGAGAATTAATCTCGTGTTCTCCTTATTCCTAGTTGAATAGCACGATCAGCGTGACTATAAAACCCTAACTAAAGGATAACTTAGTCCGATCTGCGTCTAAGTTCAATCCAATAGCAGCAATAAACACAGAGAACCAACAGACCTGCTAATGTCATACTAGCGATAAACATTCAACAGTTGATTCAATTTCCCCAAGAAATAACCAAGATGATCTGCATCTAAATTACTCCCTAGTTTGCTACCAAATGATAAAAGAATAAAACAATCCGATCCTATTCTTAAATCTAGCATTAGATTAATTACACAATCAAACTAGTAACGTTCCTAGCATAATCATGCAAAAATCATAGAAAGCAAGCATAGAAATTAAACCATAATCAAAGAAAATAGAAAGAGAGGAAAGATCTCACAATAATGCTTGAAGCTCCATATTAATCTCGTTCAAGAACGGTTCAAGCTACAATCGGCATAGCATAAGCCAATCCCATAATTGAAATCTACAAAAACTAAATTAGAAAATAAAAACTAAAAAGAGAAGACAACAAGAGAGGAGTGGAGTTTAGGAAACTCCATCCCCTTGTGGCTGCTGCCCCCTAGGTCTAAAAACAAAGTTTAGTATTTATACTAAGGCTCAAAAGTCAGCCGACATTTAGACCGACCTAGGGGTCGCGAGGTGCGATACAGGTCGCACCGTGCGATGAGCTACTGCCTTCGCAACGAGCTGAAGACTTGGGCCAAACCACGCAGGTCGCGAGGTGCGAGAAATCTCGCGAGGTGCGAGAAGGTGGTCGCGAGGTGCGACAGTCCTCGCGAGGTGCGAGCTGTGGGCGCTGGGCAGTGAGCGATGGGCGAGCGATGCTGGCTGTGCGAGCGCTGGGCTGTGCGATGGGCTGTGATGAGCGAGCGATGGGCGATGCTGCTGGCGAGCGAGGCTTGCTGAGCTCTACTTGGTTGGTGATGACGAGCTTGCGGTGATGCGATGCTTAGGCACACGGTGGAGTTCCAAGAGCTCGGAACTTTACAACTTTAACAACAATTAACATACAAAATTCCGAACTTCCGCTAAGGATGATTTATATGCAAATCTTAACAATTACGAACAAATCCCTTAGCAATGTGCACCTAAAATACCACAAAAACATCGTATAACTTGAGCGTATCAAATACCCCCACACTTGAACTTTACTCGACCTCGAGTAAACTCAAAATGAGGATCACCAAATAAATCATCACCCAAACTAACGACACCAACCTACACTCCCCATCAACTACATCATCATCATCACATCTTAACAACATCCGCTCAAAAACCTAAACGTAAGGGATGATGATTCCCCCACACTTAGATTCAAGCTCACCTGAAATATACAAAGACGCGACAACAATAATAACCAGCAACGCCAACAAGTTTTAACCAACAACACCAACGAGGATCAAAATGCCAGCTCACGACACACTAAAGTATCAGCTCTCCCAAACCTCAAAAGATGACCTACTACTACAACAACTAACTTAAAATAGCAAGCCATGGAACAAAGACAAAAAGGGATAAATTCCATGCTTACTCCCAAAAACAATCAACCAAAAGAATGCGAAAGCCAAAATAAATAGATCTTCACAAAACAAAGGATGAATTCACTAACCCAACCCGAAAACGCTTTCAACCTTATGACACCATCTCCGGCAAATGAGTTTTCAAAGTGTATAATTCTCTCTTAATCTCTCATTTTGCCTAGGAGCCCTTTCGGGTTTTCATCCTAGCTTCTCACATTTTTTTATCTCACCATCTTACCCGCTCAATATAAGCCACTTTTTTGCATAAGTTGCCCTTTCGGGTTTTCAACCTATCCGGGCCCCCATTTTTGCACGAGTCGCCCATCCTTGTGGGTTTTCAACTCAGCGGGTTTCATTTCATCACTTTTTTTTTTTTTTTTTTTTTTTTTTTTTTTTTTTTTTATATTCTTTTTCATTTTTTCATTTCCATTTTTTTTCAAATTGAAAGTAATATACACAACATAGATACATGAGAATGAGAATACCCTCCCCCCTACTTAAACTACACATTGTCCTCAATGTGTCGACAATTAGAAGAAAAGTAAGCGAAAATGGGGGAGAAAATCGAAAATCGGGTAAATCGAAGATAGAATGCTCAAAACTCATGACCAAACAATCCGTCAAACTCAAATTTCTTAACAACACCAACTCAAATCTCATAAATCAACTCACAACCCTCTCCCTCGAATCACTCAAACAAATGACAAGCTCAAAAGTTTTGAATTTGTGAGATTTGCACCTAGCTTAAGAGATCGAAAAGATACATTAACAATCTCAACCCTCTAGTTGTACCAACTCCTAGCTATTGAACTCCTCCCAACGGGTTTTCTTTTGTGGATTTTGGTTCCAAGTGGATGAAGATTGGGTGTGGATCTTTTTAGTGGGTGGGTGGTGGGTGAAAGAAAATTTGTTGTGGTGGTGGAAATTTGATGAAAAATAAAGGGAAAGAAAGAAAATAAAGGGGTCTCGGGTTGTTGGGGTCTCGGGTTGCCTCCGAGAAGCGCTGTTGTTTAAAGTCGTTAGCTCGACTTAATACCTTAAGCTTAAAAATTGGGCTTGTGCTCCATATGTGACAATGGAGGCTCCATGTCAACCTCCAAATCGAGTACCTGCAAAACTAACGGAGGAGAACTCTTGCAATGCATCGTTAGTGGTACAGTTTCAAAACAAGGTGGTAAATCAGGAGGCTTTTTCCGCTCTTTCCACTCCGGCACCATAACCTGCATGTTAGTAGGAGAGGCACAATCCTCAACCAAGGCATCATCAACATTTATCGACTCATCAACATGCTCAATATCAAGAACATCATGCAAAACAGAGTCAACAATGTTAATAGAGTAAAGAGGGTTATCATCCTTAATCAAAGGCTTAGAATCATCGATTTTAAACGCCTCTACCTTTTCCTCGAATTCCATGGTCAAAGAACCAGCGCAAACATCAATTTTAGTGCAAGATGTTTTCAAGAAAGGTCGCCCCAAAAGGATGGGGGCGGCATGCTTATCAGGTTCCATCTCCAAAACATAAAAATCAGCAGGAAATTTCAATTTCCCAACCGTAACTAACACATCCTCTAATTTACCCCTAGGATAAACATTGGATCTATCAGCTAATTGAATCACCACACCAGTTTCATGCAAATTGCCAAGTTTCAAAGACTTATATAATGAATATGGAATCACATTAATTGACGCACCTAAGTCTAACATGGCTTTAGGAAACATGGTGTCACCTATAGTACAGGGGATGGTAAACATGCCTGGGTCCTTGCACTTTTGAGGTAATTTCTTTTGAAAGATAGCAGAGACATGCTCGCTAGCCTTCACTTTTTGCACTCCCTTTTGTTTTTGCTTTCTTTTCGAAGTACACAATTCCTTAAGGAACTTAGCAAACCTAGGTACTTGATTTAAAGCATCAAAAAGGGGAATATTTACCTCACATTTACGAAAGATTTCGTAAATGTCATTGGTGCGCTCTGTTTTGCGGGTTTCTCTTAATGCCTCGGGAAATGGTGGCTCTGGTTCATATGGTGGAGGAGGTGATTTTTGGACTTTCTCCTCTTGTTGAGGTGGCAATGATGTACAATCTGCTGTCGGTTCATGCTCGATCACCTCTTCCACTATCTCTTTGTCTCGAACCACCAACCTCTCTTTGCTTGCAATTTCCGCTCCACTTCTCAATGTGATAGCACTCACGTTCATCTTAGGGTTGAGCTCTATTTGGGATGGAAACCTCACCGATTCCCTAGCCTCTAACTTGGTTACAGCTCCCGCAATTTGGCTTACTTGGCTCTCCAAGTTCTTGATGCTCGAACGGGTCTCTTCCCCGAAACCGAACCATATTTCCCGCATGTTAGAAACATTTTTAGTTAAAGCATTAATCATATCCTCTGTAGACATGCCGGTACTCGGTCCCTGTGATTGGCCTTGCGGCCGAAAATATGGAGCTCCTTGCTCCGGTGCTCTCGAATAAGGAGGTGGTGGGCGGTTATACTGCTGTGGCGGCTGCTGGTTCCCTGATGAGTTCCCGTACCTCAAATTAGGATGATCTCGCCATCCCGAATTGTAGGTACCAGAATATGGATCATATCTTTTCTGGAACCCTTGGCCCTGAAAATCGGCCGCCTTAACCTCTTCAATCGGTTCTTGTAGATGAGGGCAAAAATCGGTTGGATGATGTGAAGAGCAAATGCCACAAGCCTTCACTTGGTGAGTCTTCTCTTTCACTATGAAGTCTCGCATCACGGATGTGAGAGCTTGCACCTGATCTTCCAACTTAGAAGAACTAGAACCCTCGGAGACCACACGTCGAGTTCCAGACCTTCTACTAAACTGCCTCGAGCTTTCAGCAAGCTCATTTAACAGTTCCTTAGCAGCGAGTGCAGTTTTATTCACAATGGATCCACCACTTGCTGCATTGACCATCCTAGCATCCTCATCACATAAGCCATTATAGAAGTATAGCACCAAATCTTCCTCTGAATAACCGTGGTATGGACAACTAGCACATAACTTCTTAAACCTCTCCCAATACTCGTAAAAAGACTCATCACCTCGTTGCTCAATGTTACTTATCTCCTTCTTCAATGTAGATGATTTAGAAGTGGGAAAGTATTTCTCGAGAAAGCTCTTTTTCAATTGAGCCCAAGTGGTGATGCTGTCGGACGGAAGGTAGTACATCCAGTCCTTAGCTGCGTCTTTTAGCGAAAAGGGGAAAGCTTTAAGCTTGATTCTATCTTCTGAAACTCCACTTGGTTTCATGCTGCTGCATACCACATGAAACTCTGACAAATGTTTATTTGGATCTTCACCATTTAGCCCATGGAATGAGGGAAGCAAATGTATCAACCCCGACTTTAGCTCAAATGTGTCCCCCACTTCCGGTTCCGGAAATGTGATACACAAAGGTTGTTGGTCAAGGTTAGGAGCAGTGAGCTCCTTTAAAGTGCGGTGCTCAACTCTAGGAGGCATCTCTTCTTCAAATTCAAGCGAAAAAGGGAGCTCACTAAAGTCCTCACGCAACTCTCTTCTCAACCTGGAAAGGGTTAGTTCTAGATCTCGATCGTACTGCAAAGGTTCTTGGTTAGTAGCACGAGTATTAACCATAAACAAAAACAAAAACCATAAGCAATACAATCCAAAAGTATAGTGGTATACCACCTCTTTTGATTTTCATTTCCCCCCTTAAAACTGATTTGCATAGTAAACTAATTTAGTTGAGTTGTTGCTCCCATTTGATGGGCTTAAGTCAGATTTCAATAAGAGATAACTAAAGTTATTTTGTTAATTAGTCTAACTTGGGCCTAAATCAGATTTCAATAAGTTTACTTAGTGAGGTTGCTTGCAATAGTAGTTGAGATTCAATTTAGAATAATTATTGTTATCATGATTATAGTAGTTGGAATGATAGAGTTTGAGAATATAGATTAGTTAGTTCCGTCCTAGAGATGGTTAGTGATGGTTACATCTTTTCAAAGAATGGTTAATGTCTTCATCCAAAATAATATTAGGAATGATTATTGATTATTATTATGGTTATTATTGAGGTTAATTATGGAGGATTGTTATGGAGTTCAAGAGCGTTCACGGAGTTGTGAAGTTCTCAAAGAGTAAAAGAATGGATTGTGTTTAAGGTAATGTTCATGTCCAGCAAATATATGTATGCCCGTATGTGTTAGATGTGATGTTTTACATGTACTCAAATGCGTGAATACAATTATATGATGTTGATTATGATGATATGATTATGTGTTATAATCTGTTATGTGGCATGATAAGATACGTTATGACGTGACGATGCTGATGTATGTTATGAAATGTCCTGTTATGATGCTATTTACGATTTATGGATGATTCTGAATTAAGAATATATGATGTATGAGAAGTTATGATTATAAAAGTGGATGGTTCTGCTGGTTTGGAATCATGAAATGATCCGGTAAATGGGCAAGTCACAGGTGGAGGAATTATGTTACGATGATCAATACGGACCAAAAGGGTCATATGATGATGTTAATGTTACGAATTACGAAAGTTATGATATGTCCAAAGCCTGTACTTGCCAATGAACTAAAGTCACGTAAATGGTCCTTGCCAGCAGACTATTCAAGGCTAATGATAATGTTCTATGTTAATGATTACTAAAGTGTTATGATATATGGTTATATGTGAAAATGTTTACGAACTAAAACCGTTTTTACGGGCTGGAGTGAAGTTACTGAGTTTTCAACTCATTTTAGGTTATTTTCTGTGTTTTCTTTTTTCCCTACTTTATGAAATTATTCAGGTATCATGAAGATAGCGCAAGATCGGTTATGTCAGTAATGCTCCGGAAAGATTAAGTTGAAGCGACTCTGTATATATTTGGGTTATCTAGAATCTGTATTTAAGAGTAATAATTATTGCTCGAAGACGATCATTTGTAGGTTTAATAAGCCGTTTTAGGCTATTATTTTATTAGTGGGCCATAACCCACAGGCTTAGGTTGTGCTTCCGCTGACGATTAAGGTTATGTATTTCCGGGGCGTTACAGAGTTTGGTGTCTACGACTCTCACGTAATCAACATGTTCACATCATTCATAACCATATCACAACAACATAGCAACATTCTCATAATCCATTATCATTCATCATGTTTCATGACCTTTAAGTACTTTTATAAATCATAGCATAGTCGTAACATCATCATGTTCATAACAACATTCACTTTATTCATCATCATTCATGACTTATAAGTTATCACATATATCATAGCAGAGTCGTAACATCATCATAGTTCTTTAATATCGAAGCGGAAGACATACTTTCATATCATGAGACGATAAACATTCATAAACATATACTTTAAGTCATACAGAATATCATAAATCATCATCATCTTTCATTTATTTAACTCGTAATGATCGTACCATCTTAGACAATAAACGTTCATAAATATATACTTTAAGTCATATTGGTAACTAGAAAGAGCATGCATTTAATAGAGGGAAGAACAACATAAATCATTTCATAACATATCATATCGGTTCGTATCATATTATAAGCTTCATCATTATCTTTTCATTTACTTAATCCTTTTTGGTAACTTGGCAAGTACATCAGAAGGGACGTCTCCCCATAACTTTACAGAAAGGCGGCCACAACATAGGTGACACTTTTGTTGCCCACATTTTTAACAGAAAGGCGGCCACAACATAGGTGACACTTTCGGTGCCCAAATTACTTCAGAAAGGCGGCCACAACATAGGTGACACTTTCGGTGCCCAAATTACTTCAGAAAATAGTATTCTATTATTAAAGCGTTTCTTTAGGGAGTGACAAATCAAGGAATTGTCCATGTAAGTTAATGTTAAATGTCGCCTTGTATTTTCCTCTAGTGGAAAGTACGGCGGTAATGCGCCGACTAAACTAAGTCTTCCGCTGCTAATCCTGATTAATTAGCTTAAAAAGGATGTATGAAAGTCGGGGCGTTACAGTTGGATGGTTACATTATCCACTGTATTCTAGCAGCACCTGAAAATTCCTGGATGAATGAGGTCCCAGCTGCCACACCAGATGCAAGCGTTGAAGAAACAGAACCAGAGTATAGTGAGGATGACGAGGAAGAAGTGGGAGCGCCAAGCATTGACACTCATGATATGTTTTCAACCTTAAGGACCATAAAATCATTTAAAAAGGTCATAATAAAGTCAAAAGACAAAAAAAATTGAATAATAAAAGCAAAATTTGAAGGCGGACCATTCCAGTCAAAATATGGGAAAGTTGTTTTCGAAAATTTTCTTTACTCTAGAATGCATTCTGCAATGTGTAGCCTTCTTTTATTTTCTTTTAATTCTTTTTCTCTACCTTTAGGTCCAAAAAGAAGAAATTTGTCCCTTCTCTAAGGATGACCAATTACCGTCAGAAAACAAACACCTCAGCCCTACCCATGAATGCGGTCAAAGAGCCTGTAGGGATTGCCATGCAACCTATATCCAAAGGATTTCAAATTATGATGAAGATGGGTTATACTCAAGGAGCCGGATTAGGGCATGATGCTAGGGGAATGAAGCAATCAATCCCCGTAGTAGACAAGCATAACCGACATGGATTAGGATATGATCCGAGCAGCACTTCTCAAAACACCAAAAAACCTTCTTCTACCCTCAATGGTCAGTTCATCCGGCAAGGAGATACTGAGCCATACTACGAATTTCCAGAACCTTGGCTTTAGGAAAGAACAGAAGATTTTACCAGGATTGGAGATATTCTTTAATGAAGCTAGGAATTTGGACTTAATCAAAAGTTGGTTTTTCCGAGAACAAAACATGAAAAAATAAAATGACTGGGTGGATAATCTGGAACATGGAGTCCATAAGAAGCTTTTCGCTTTTGAGTCCTCTAGAAAAGGGGATTTTGACCCGGTGTCTTTGATGATACCTTTTGGTGAAAGCATTGAACATAAGTGGAGTATTGAGTGTCAGGCAAAAGACGGGCCTATAGAATTTAAAATGTTTTTAGAAAACCATCCTCCACATCCATCTCATGAAAATACCTTTTCACCTCCTTCAGATGGATATCATACTGATGGCTCATCTTCCAGCCAATCTGCCTTACATACCCAGTCAGAACACTCTGATAGTGAGGAAATTGAATGTGAACCTTTATCTAGATACATTTGCATGCAATATGTTATTTATGACAGTGCATTTAATAATGATGAATCACTTGATACAACTGAAACATACATAAAACCCATGGAAGAATCATTGTAATTAATATTGGTACAGAAAATGTTGTAAAAGAAGTCAAAATAGGATCATTCCTCTCCCCAACTGAACAGTCTATGTTTATTGCATTATTAAAAGAGTATGGAGATGTGTTCGCATGGTATTATGCTGATATGCCTGGTGTTAATAGAGAAATTGCAGAACATCGCATTCTGTTACATCATAAAAGCAAGCCTAAGCAGCAATAGCTCCGCCGAATAAAGCCAGAGGTTAGTCTGAAAGTGAAAGAAGAAATCCAGAAACAGCTTGATGCCAAATTCATCCAAGCTGTAAAACATCCAAGTTGGCTCGCCAATATAGTGGTTGTACCTAAAAAGGATGGGAGAGTTCAAGTATGCATTGATTTTCGAGATTTGAATGCAGCGTCACCAAAAGATTGCTTTCCTTTACCCCACATTGATGTTCTTGTTGATAGTACGGCTGGTCATGCGATGTTTTCCTTCATGGATGGATTCTCAGTATGATCAAATACTCATGGCTCAAGAAGACATGACAAAGACATCTTTCATCACTCCATGGGGCACTTTTTGCTACCGAGTTATACCTTTTGGTCTCAAGAATGCCGGAGCTATATATCAAAGGGCTGCAACCACTATCCTTCATGACCTCATCCACGACATTGTGGAGGTTTATGTAGATGACATGATTGTGAAAAGTGAAGATCGTGAGGGACATATTCCTGCATTAAGGTCCTTCTTTGAAAGAATCAGGAAACATAATTTAAGGCTGAACCCTCAAAAATGTGTGTTTGGGGTCACTTCGGGGAAGTTGTTGGGATTCATTGTCCGTCAAGACGGCATCAAAGTGGACTCTGAAAAGGTAAAAGCTATTCAAGGACTACCTCCTTCAAAAACTGAAAAAGAAGTAAGAGGATTTCTCGGCAGAATCCAATATATCAGCAGGTTCATCTCACAACTCACTATGAGATGTGAACCTATATTTAAGCTGCTCAGAAAAGGGGCATCCCATGAGTGGAATGAAGAATGTTAGGAAGCTTTTGATTCTATGAAAGAATACATTTCAAATCCACTTGTTCTAATGCCACCTAGACCAGGAGAACCTCTGATTTTGTTCCTCACTATCATAGAAACGGCTATGGGAGCTCTCTTAGCCCAATATCAAGAAAGAACAAAGAAAGAGGTTGCCAGATACTATCTCAGCAAGAAATTCCTTGGGTATGAGAAAAGATATACCCAACTAGAAAAAGCATGTATCTCCTTGGTCTATGCCACGAAGAAGTTGAGGCATCACCTTCAAGCTCATATTACCTATCTGATCTCAAGACTTGATCCAATCAAGTATCTATTTGAAAAACCCATTCTTAGTGAAATATTGGCAAGATGGCATGCTATGCTTTATGAGTTTGATATTCAATGTGTCAGCCAGAAATCTGTTAAAGGACAAGCCATATCTGAAGCCCTAGTAGAAGAACCAGTGTCAGGAGATGAATATGATGATGCATTCCCTAATGAGTACTTATTATTCATTAACAATGCACAATGGTGCATGTACTTTGATGGAGCTTCTAATAGGATGAAGTCCATATTCCATTTGCTATAAGCTGGATTTCCCAACAACAACAATACAGCCTAGTATGAAGCCTGTATATATGGAGTAAAGGTCGCCTTGGTAGCAGGGGCAAGACATCTCACTGTGTATGGAGATTCTAATCTCATCATATCTCAAACAATAGGAATTTTGAGGGTTAGAGAAGAGAGACTTCAGCTCTACACTGAGTACCTTCAAGAGTTGATCCCTTATTTTGATGATATCAGCCTCAAACATCTTCCTCGAGAACAAAATAGTTTCACTGATGCTTTAGCCAATCTCGCTGTTAATTTAACATGGGAAAATGGTACAAAGATCCAGTCAGTTTTAATTGAAGAAAGGAAGGGGCCTATAGTGACGGTAACACAAATTGTCTCCACACTGGCTCAACAAGATGATAATGATGATGTCTGGTACAAGGATATCAAGAATTTTATGGAAACAATGCAATCCAGAGGGAAGTGGCAAGAAGGACCGCATAGCCATCAGAAGGCTAGCTGCTCATTTTGTCATACTAAAAGGCAAACTGTATCACAAAGGGTTTGGTGCTCTACAACTCTGCGTAAATAATAGCGAAAAGCAAGTCATCATGGAAGAAGTTCATGGAGGGGAATGTGGACCCCATATGAATGGAAGAATGTTGGCTCGTAAAATTTTGCGAGCAAGTTTCTATTGGAGCACTCTAAAAGGTGATTGCATCAGGTTTGTCCGCGCCTGCAAGCGGTGTCAAATATTTGCTAACCTCAATTATATGCCACCTGTGTCATTACATAATATGACTTCTCCTTGGCCGTTTTTAAGTTGGGGCAAAGACATAATCGGATAAATTCATCCAAAGGCTTCAAATGGGCATCAGTATATTCTTGTAGCAATTGATTACTTTTCGAAGTGGGTTGAAGCTGCATCATTCTCGAAGCTAGGGGCAAAGCAAGACTAGAAATTTGTGAATAACAACATCATCTGTCGGTATGGCATACCTTTCGAAATCATCTCTGATAATGGATCACAATTTGAGGGTCATCTGAAGACCACTCTCGCAAAATATGCAATGAAGCATCATCAGTCCTCACCTTATCGTCCCCAAACAAATGGAGCGGTGGAAGCAGCCAATAAGACAATCAAGATTATTGTTGCCAAGATGATTGAAAAGAATAGGGAATGGCATGACAAACTACCATATGCCCTTTGGGGATATAGGATATCAATTAGGACTCCAATAGGAACAACCCCGTATTCTTTGGTTTATGGGATGGAGCCAATCCTACCAGTTGAGGTGGAGATACAATCTCTCAGGGTCATAGCAGAAATTGAAATCTCAGAAGACCAGTGGCACAAAACTCGCTATGATCAGCTTGCATTCGCAGATGAGCACCGACTACAAGCATTGCATAACATACAACTCTATCAACGGAGAATTGCTCGTGCATTTAACAAAAGGGTTCGAGATAGAGACATTCAAGAAGGTGATTCAGTTTTAAAACAAAATAGAGCTCCGTTGCATGATCCTCGAGGAAAATTTAAGCCTAACTGGTCTGGACCATTCCTGGTCAAGCATGTCACCACGGCTGGAGCAGTGAAGCTAATGGATTTCGATCGAAATGAGTTCACCCATTTCACTAATCTTGATCAGTTGAAGAAATATTACGCTTAGGCATCGAAGTAATTGTAATTGTCATAATCAAGTAACCAATAGTTTGTGGGTTTTGTATCCTATCTAGTTATTCTTAATCAACATACCATGAGTTTCTAAGATGTTCATATGATGTAAAAAAAAAGAAAAAAAAACGAAAAAAAAGAAAAAAACGAAAAAGAGGAAAAAAGGAAAAAGGAAAAATGAAAAAACATTTCTTTGATTGTTAAGGTTTATATGTTATGCTTTTATGTGTCATATGATTAGTTAATTATGATTTGCATGTCATATTTAATGTTAAAGTGTGCACGTGTTTAGAATTGGGTTCACATTGAATTTCTCACAAGCAGATAATCCTCACAAACAGATCTTTTATTCATCCCAACTGGGGTACTTCATTTCATACCTTCATACATAAAAAGACATAAAGCCTTCATTTCCTACAAACTAAAAAAAGATTAAAAAAAAAACACACAACATAGAAAATAAATATGACAATTCTCTCAAACCCTTCCCCTTTTCATGTAGGCCCGTCTGAACCTTTGTCTTGACCAATATCCGCCAGAAGGCATTGAAGGTAATCTTCACCAATCAGTGGAAAGGAAGGTTTCGGTAGAGCTGATATAATTTTAGCCCCCTGCCATATAGTAGGCATTCTCTGAATACCACTCATATCAGCCTCATAAGTGGTACAAGATGGAAAAACCTGGAAGGCAGGAATGTGATCTTACTTCCAACCAATTTGCCTTAGACATCTCCATGGAAGGTAGAAAGTGACTTGGCAAAACCCGGGTAATTGTACACCGCTGCGACCAGAATTGCAATATACAATTGCACTGATGCCAAAGTGGCTTGTGGCCCACTTTATGTCTTGATGTAGAAAAAAAGCCTCCCACCCACCATTTTTGCTCAGTTGATAGAATAAAGGAAGAAGGCCTCTGTCCCGGACATACTAGTTTTGTAAGTAAGGTGGGGTTTCATGAGAGAATTTTTTTTCAATAGCCATAAATGAAAGGCTATTGGACATCCCTTCACAAAGCTTTGAGGGTTTCTTTTGAGTTCATCTAAGCCAAGGAACATTCCCCCCCAAAATAAATGGTCCAAGACGACCCCCGCTAATAATTTGAGGAATAAGTGAAAGACACCGAACATGACATGCATTTAAAGACCATTTAATAAGGGTACTTCCCAAAATTATAAGAATGCAAGCATTTTCTCTAACAATCCTATAGTTGGCATTGTTAGAAAATTGCCAAGTGCCAAATTGGAAAGTCAATAATAAGTTAACAAGAAATACCTCACCATATTGTAGGTAGTTTCCTTGAAGATTTTCGGGAAGATGTAAAATCGTTGATAAATCTCCCGAGATCATGGTAGGAGATCTAGGCGTGATAACTGGACCATTGGATGGTAAGCCTGGTAAACCTTCGACCTCTTAAACAAGGGGCACAATCTCCCGGTCTCCAAAGCGGAAGACATGGCGAGTTTTATCCCAAAATTTGGAAGAAGCATGAATCACGTCGTAACAAATAGAAAGTGAAAGCAAAGGCATAAGCACCTTAGTGAAGCGGGAAGAGGAAAAGGATTGCCTTAGTTGCTCAAGTTTCTTATGATCCACGAGAGTTGTTTTTTCTCCCCACTTCGCATTTCATTAGCTTCTTCATAAGTAAGAACCATTTTTGTGAAAGGAAAATTTTGAGAAAAGATTGGAGTAGTGGAAGTGGTGCATTTGGAAATGAAGAACTATGTCCCTTTTATAGATTGAGAAGATGATCATCCATGATTTATGCCGTGGATAATGAGTTTGAGTATTGTCCATAGGATAATAAGGAGCATCCTTCACAATGGTTAATGACCAAGCATTTGTGGTATGGCAATTTTTACTAAAGCCGAAAATAACAAAAACTGTGTCGATGATGAATCAAGAACGTTGATACATCCCTTTTCCTAATGATCATTCAAAATAATGACCTCGATCAATCTATTTTATATAGTGATCATCATTTTCTGATAAAGCAAATAAGCATTATGCATGAAAATTTTCTGAAAGATTTCGGAAAAAACAGATAAAAATTTGCCATATGAGGTTTGGTCCACCATAGAAGATAATAACCTTTGGTCAGCCCTTTTAGGTGACAAGATTTAGCAATGCATCACTCTAAGGTGACATGACCTGACAACGCATCACTCTAAGGTGACATGACCTGACAATGTCCTAATTTAAAGTGACATGATAACACATGGAGTCATAAAAAGTAAGTAATGGTGACTTGACAACTTGTTTGTCATCAAGGCCATGAAAAACTATGTCGACCTATTAATTCTCAGAATTTCTCACGTTAACAAAAGACAAATTGAGAAGACTAAAAAAAGACGATGATGAAATCGCATTTTCAATTTTAGAAAGTTAATTGGGATTTTCTATTTAAGACGACATTAAAGTAGCATTTAAAAACTTTGAGAAAATTAATTGGGATTTTCTACTTAAAATGACAATATAGTTGCATTTTCAAATTTTTGAAAATTAATTGAGATTTTCTACTTAAGACGACGATAAAGTCGCATTTTCAAATTTTAGAAAATTAATTGGGATTTTCTACTTAAGACGACGATAAAGTCGCATTTTTCTAAATTTAGAAAATTAATTGGGATTTTCTATCTAAAAGGACAATAAAGTCGCATTTTCAATGTTTAGAAAATTAATTGGGATTTTCTATCTAAGACGACAATAAAGTCGCATTTTCGATTTTAGAAAATTAATTGGGATTTTCTATTTAAAGACGATGTCAAAGTCGCATCTCCTATTTTAGAAAATTAACTGGGATTTTCTACTTAAAGCGTCAACAGAAGTCGCAAGTCATGTTTTCAAAATAGCACTGATGATAACTATTTTCTATGGAGAATATGTTATCTCAAAAGAAATTTTCTGTCAAAATTTGTGTCTTTTCAAACACTAGCCATCATTTTCTCTGAAATTCGACCAATGTGGGGCATTCTGTAGACACCAAATTTTGAACCCCTTTTTCGGATAAATAAAGGTTTTGTAATAAAAAATAAAAAATTCGTCATGCATCGTGGAGTGCGCGCCCCGGAGCGCGAGTTTCATTTCGTCGCACAATTTTTCCCTTTTTGCGTATTAGTCATACAGTTTCAGCTTATAAATATAATTTTCGTGACTCGTAGTCAATAACTACAACCACCATTTTAATAAAATGATATATAATATAAACATGCTCGTCTTTATTAATTTAACGAGTTTTTGTTAATTCTCTTAAGTTAGTCTTTCGGAAAAATGAAATCGAGTCGCGATTAGGCATCGGGATTTTAGTCGTATCCCAAAACCGGTAATAATCAGTTTTCTTGATGGTCAAGTCTTTGTTCATTGGATAAATAATAAGAATATATTCTTTATCCATTAAACCCATCCTTTATCAATTAGTTAGAGAATAAAATCATGAAAAAGAATCAAATCCAAAGTGTAAGTGCCAAGGATCCGATTTTTTTCGGAAGATTCGAACTGTGCGCCAGACGCACGGTCATGAGCCCAGCGCACAACAGGCTCCCGCGCTAGACGCAGGCCTGTGCTACTAGCGCACGGTGCTGTGTCTAGCGCAGGACATTGGGCTATGCGCAACATCCTAATCAGTTTGTTTTGCACGTTTTTCGATGCATTTTTTTTTTACGTATTAGGATGTTTAAGGAAGAATATTTTCTGAAAATATGATCTTGCTTCATTTATGAGAAAATCCAAAAAGAATAAGAATATTTGTGTTTCCAAAGAGATTTGATGACGTCATTAGGGTGAGGTCATTAGAGTGATGTCATTAGGGTGATTAAGGATGAAGAAAATCAGATTTTTTCGGTGAAAAATATGATTTTCTACCTCTTTGAAACCCTAGTTCACCTCCTTCATTTGTATATAAATACCTTCCTTTTTTCCACTTCAAAACCAAGTTGAAAAGAGTTCAACTTAATTTCACTACTTCTCTCATATTCTCTACTCCTTTCCTCTACAGAAATCACACTTAAGAAAAAAAAGAAAAAGTTAGTAAGATAATGAGTAAGTAAAGAAGTTCATCAAAAGAAGAAAAAACAGAAAAAGAGTTTAAGTTAGTAATTAAATGGATTTAGAAACTCACTTAGAAATTAAGAAAATCACAAAAAAGGTAGAAAAATTTGCAAAAAGGAAGTGTTTCATTGAGCTAGCAAGGTAAAGTGGAAACTCTTGTTTATTTTTAATTATCTTTTTAATCATCTACTAACTTTCTCCTTGTTTTGTTCTTATCATTTTTTAAATTTTTGGAGTGATTTGGGCATGTGGAAGTCCTAATAGGTTCCCAACCTTAAATCACCTCACCTAGAATAGTCACCTCTAATGGGGTAACTCTTAGGAAACAATGTGATTATGTGATTTTCGTTAATCAAGTTGTTATTTATAACCAAAATGTTTTCATAAAAAAATTCAAGATAAGTTGTGCATAAACATCTCCATAAAAAGAAAATGTGATGCTGTAATTATAGTCAGTTTTACTTTCCTATCTTATTTTATTTTTTCGTCTGCATTAACTAATTATTTCTTGGGATTTAATATTTTTCCTATGCAGTGAAAGATGTCTCCAGCAACTAGGCTTTGTAATTTCTAAAAAAACATTTTTTGTATATAATTAAAAATCATACAACTTTATTGTGCAAAACTGATTTTGTCCAGTACCACCTAGGATTGTTCTATCAATAAAGTTTAAAATAAAATCATTTAGATAAAACTAAAAATATCAAATTTGAATAAAACATCAGTAGCTTTTCAAAAATATAAAAATCATGTTCATATGAAATTTATACAAGTTTACATCATTTTTACAAAATCATTCATGTAAATCACTAAATTTCAGAATACTGATTTTCTATTCAGTTAAGAAAATAAATAAAAATAGTCTTACAAATGTCCAATTCAAGTAAAAATTTTCCGTATAGTCTTCCAAAGTGTCTAGAATGTTCATACCAAATTTCACTTCAAAATAAGTTCAATAAGTTAGGTCTCAAAGAACAATTTTAATAAAGGTCCTATTTTGACCAGTTTTGACATACAATTCACCATAATTCAAGTGTTCACTAAAAACTTGTGAAATTTTGATACAACATAAAGAACTCACTGATCTATCCATAGATGTATCATATTCGCAGTTTAACACTTTGTACAGAATGTTATGAATTTTGTAAGTCAGTACAAGAACAAAAAGGCAATCTGGAAAATGAAATAAAGTGATTAACTCAACTTTTATAAAAAATATTTTCTTCATACGAAAATGTGAAAAAAAAATCATGAATTTTTTAAGTTTATCTAAAAATGACTCATTTTATCATGTAAATAAAAATCATTAAAAATTGTCATAAAAAATAAAAATCAAAGAAGTTAATTGATCTTTAACTTTCACAAATTCACAAGTTTGTAAATAAACATGAATTCTAAAGCCCATTCAAGGAGGTGAAGATCAAGGAGCATCATGGTGAAGATCAAGATTGAAGATTTGTATAGATCATAGGTCTTGTACATTTTGTTGTAATAATAGTTTTTTTGTAAATAAATGTTGCATCACTCAATTAAGAAATAAAAACATGGAGATGTTTATGCATCATTTTCATAAATAAATCCACAACTCTTTTTAATAAAATGAGCAACAAATGCTACAAATATTGCATGTTAGACCAATATATAACAATATATGAATCAAGTGACCCAATCTCAATTAACAGGAAAAATTGCAAATCTAACTAAGGTAAATTGTATGATGATCCATCTTACATTTTAAAAATGTGGCCTCCATATTCAAATGGATTAATCATATAATTTGGCATAATTAGATTGGTAATGATGATCTCCGAATTGATTTTAGGTCGTTTCACGTGTCTCACTTTAAATGGCCAAATTTCAATTAGCCAAACACAAATCTCCAAATTCAATCTCAAATTGATCATTTCTCTCCAAATGACTTAATAATCTTCAATTAAGATTATTTCTCAAAAGCCTTCAATTAGGAAGCAAACCTTCTAAGACCTCTCGAAAATCATAAACGTGATCACTATTAAGGTGGTTATTTCAATCCCCGATTAATCACTAATTAGAGCGGTTGACACAAACTTCTTTTCATCGCTAATTGGAGTGATTACCTTAAAACCCTAATAATCGTTAATTAAGACGATTATTATTGTCATTTTTAATCACTAATTAGAGTGATTATTTCAAACCCTAATAATCGTTAATTAGGACGATTATTTTCCTCATTTAATCACTAATTAGTGTGATTATCTTAAAACTTGGTTAACCACCAATTCGGGTGATTAGCTTAACCGTTCATCATATTTAATCACTAATTAGAGTGATTATCTTAAACCTCAATAATCATCAATTAGGGTGATTATTTCCTAACCTTCATTGTTAATCACTAATCAAGGTGATTATCTTTCCTTAAATAATCAATAATTAGGGTGATTACTTATTTCCTTCCTTATTAATCACTAATTAAGGTGATTATCTTAATCCTTCATATTTAATCACTAATTAAAGTGATTATCATAACCCCATTTTAATCACTAATTGGAGTGATTACCTCTTTTTAAATAGATTTGTTTAATTCGAGAGGAGAGTTATTCATAAACTATTCCCTCCTCTTCTTTCCCCATTGGAATTGGCCATTTAGGGAGAGACATATGCTCGAACTACGGCGGTTTTGATCCATGAGTGGATTCCAATCCCGCAATGATTGGTACGTAGTGCAACTTCAGTGCTCAAACCTACCATGTACAAATGATATATTGGTCCTAAACAAAAAATGGTTAATGTGTATATGTGCAAATTATGTGATTTTCTTTCTTTTTAATAGCCATGATTACTTTAAAATGGAAAATAACGCATTTAGTAAGAGTTTGTTCTTTAGAACGGAAGAGGAGACGAGTTCCAGACGTTCGCACCTCCTAACCTAAACCCGAACCCTATCTCATGGTATGAAAGACCAATTTTCAAAAAAAAAGCCTTATCCATATGAAGTCATCATCGTTTTAAATGATTTTTCTTGAAATTAATTTTAAAAAGATTTATTAATTAAATCTGTCCCTATTCAGATATTAATAAGGTGGCGACTTCCAAGTTTTTTAAAACTCAAGTCTAATGAGAGATCTAAAAAAACAAAGGTAGTAGTGCAACTTTGTAAAGTTGGGCTGTAAGGTTCCCTCTAGGGTTTCTCCTTGGGAGGGCTTTTTCTCTCTAGGATTTCTCCTTGGGAGGGTTTTTTCCTAGCCTCCATCGCTAGGTTTTTCTTCTTTTTTGAAGGTTTTTCCTTCATTCTTTCTTCTTTCTCTTTGTTTTTTCATCACTTTTCTTCTTGGTCTCAATTGCGAATCTTTGTAGGGGCTTCCACTGGTGTTCGTACCGGTGGTAAGCCCCAAAAACCCCTTTAATTGCTTCCAATAAGTATATCCCATTCTTAAGATGATATTTATTTTAGGGTGTTCAATTTCTTTTTTTGTTCGTCTAATGAAGAAGGAAGATCTAATAATCACTATTCCCTGTAAGAATCTAGATGACCACGGAAGTATTTTCACCCAAACGACTATGCATCAGCGGACGTTAAGCCGAATCAGGGCGAACTCACAGATTGTATTGCTTCAGATGAAGTTTTTTATTAAGGCTATTTTTAATTAAATCTACGATGTATCTAGTTCTAAGGTGTTATATACCTATGTTTGAATTTTCAATTTTTCAGGAAGTGATTGTAAGTGCCGTTTGGCTATTCCTTATGAATGAAATTATTTTTCTTCCTGTCAAAAAAAAAAAAAGTCTAATGAGAGACTTTGGTGGGATTCAGCCCTTCAATTAAGACAGTAAAAAATCGGATACCACACCATCAAAACAACTTTTTTTTGGAAAAACGGACGCCACCTACAAACCTTTAAGGGAACGAATTTCAAGAAGCCTATCAAAACGAGTACCAATACGACGGTATTATGGGCACGCTTCCCCAGGCGATCTTAAATAGCCGATTTCACCGGCAAAACGACTTTATTTGAAAAAACGGACGCCGAGGGCATGAATTTTGTGAAGCCCATCAAAACGAGTACTAATACAATGGTATTCTAGGCACGCTTACCGATACGATGTTAAACGACGATTTCACTGGCAAAACGACTTTTTTAAAAAAAAACGGACGCCACCTACGCCCCTTTAAGTGCAAGAATTTCGAGAAGCCCATCAAAACGAGTACCAATACGACGGTTTTTTGGGTACGCTTCCCGAGACAATATTAAACGGCCGATTTCATCGGCAAAATGACTTTTTTTAAAAAAATAGATGCACAAATTTCGAGAAGCTTATGAAAACGGGTACTAATACGATAGTAATTAGTCATTGTTGATAGTGGGGCAGAGATAGGGATTTTTTTTAAAAGATTAGGGGTAATTAGGTTAATAGTGGCAAAGTCGTATATAATGGCAAACGGCGAGTTAACGTCCGTTAGAAAAAGGGTATATGGTGAACGTTTTCGGAAATTCAGGGGTATATGGTGAATATTTGAAACATTGTAGGTAAATGGTGAAATTTTTTATTTGTTAGGGGTATATGGTGAAAAAACCGATTAAAATATTATTTTTTAATAATAATTTAATCTGGCCAAACTAGTCAACGAATTTTTAAAAAATTCCCGTTGACATCTATTGCTGCGGTTTCCACCCAAAACCGCAGCAATAGGTTGATTTTCGATTTTTTCCTTTTATTTTGACGTGGTTTATTGCTGAGTATGGGTAAAACTGCAGCAATTCAACCGCAGCAATAAGCAATTATTCTACTAGTGTATATTACGAGATAAAATCTGATTCCAATTTAAATATCCATTACTTTAAAATATCTTTGAAAATATTCATTATAATATTAAATAAATACAATTAATTATCATGAATAAATAATTGGGTTTTTCAAAAGATTGAGCTGAAAATATTTAATATGTGGGTTCAAAATACAATTAATTATCAGGAATAATTAATTGGGCTTTAAAATTTGGATCTTTAATGCATATAAATAAGCTTTATGCTTTTAAAATAATTTTGGGTTTAGCTCATTGGACTACTCTCCCCTTGGGTAGGACCAATTAAGATCGCGGTATGTTTCATCATTGGGTCCTTAAATGGGGAGAAACGATTATGTGTCTACAATGACAAAAGTTACTGCTTTGCAGGAAACAAAAGACTTCACCATGTTTGATTTGAATTAAATTGTTGGTTCCTTGATGACGCATGAATTACAACTAGACTCATAAAATTGAGAACCATCTAGGCATAAGTCCATTGCACTAAGAGTTGATTAAGATGATGAAACTGATATAAATGATGATGAGTCTGCTCTCGTGGTCCGACAATATAAAAAGATGTTTAGGAGCAAGAATCGAAAACTCACTAACAAAACTAGATGTCATAAATGTTTCGATAAATTCATCAAGGAATGTCCCTAATGGGAACTGGAGAAAGTCATGGACAAAGTAAAGGACACGATAAGGAAAGGACTTCAAATATCCTTTTTCAAAAAACTGACTTGAGAAAGGCCACAATAGCTGAATAGGGAGATTCTGATTAAGAAGATGAAGAGCATGATCAAACCATTGAAGAAATAGCTAATATATGCTTATTGGCTATTGATGAAAATGAATATGACGAGGAGATCGGGTCACTTGAGGCAAGTCTATGTACTATTAAAACTCATTTGACTAAAGAAAAACTCTATGACTTATTAGTTGATGCTGTTAAAGATTTTAAGGATGAATGCACTAAGAGAAGACAAATTGATTATGCTCTAAAAGTAAATAAGGAGAACACAGATTGCCTTAAAAATATTCGAGTTGAAGATGAAAACCGCTTCTTTGATCTATTTGACAGAAACCTAAAAATTTAGGAAAGGTATGAGAATGTGAAAAATGAGAACAACTTTCTAAATCTAGAACTAGGTCAAATAACAAAGTTTGTTCCTAAACTAAGTTCCTTTGACATAAAGTATGTTCCTTCGAAGCGTTTTACATCTGAGATTGAAAAACGAAAGAAGGAAGTAATAGCCTTAACATAAAGGAACAACAACTTAATAAAGGAACTTGACTATGTTAGGATCAATAGAAACCCAATGGATAATGTTCAAAATTGGATAACTAACCCGCAAACTAAAAGAGTTGAAGGGCTTGGGTATGTTTATGAAAATAAAAAGGAGAAACCTTAGAAAAGAGTAAACTTACCAAGTGACAGTATGTGTATGTTTTGTGGTAAAACTAGGCATCAATGGAGAAACTGCTTCACGAGACTCAAAACTGTTGAAAGGAATATTGAGAACAGTAACCTAAAATGGAAAGTAAAAATGTTCCGAAAACAGGAACCCAGCCAAAGTTGGGTCCCTAATGCTAATCATTGATTTATTTTGTAGGCTAGAGTGAGAGGGAACAACACATGGTACCTAGACAACGGTTGTTCCAAACACATGACAGGTTACAAAACTAGATTTCTCCAACTAATAGCTTTTGGAGGTGGAAGTGTGACATTTGGTGATATCAAGAAAGGTAACATCATGGCTATTGGTAAAGTAGGAACATCACCAACACAATCCATTGATAATATATTTCTAGTAGGACTAAAACACAATATATTGCTCACCTCTCAATTCTGTGCCAAAGCTAAATTAGTTAAGTTTAACATCAATAAGTGGTTTATCATTAACGATAACATAAAGAATGTTATTTTGGAAGGTACAAGAAAAGGGAATACTTATGTAGTGGATCTTGATCTTGTTCCTAAAAATAATTTAACATGTCTTTGTGTAATCAAGGATGATCCATCACTAGTAGAATAAATGTTAATTGCGGCGGCCATTAGGTGGCCTATTGTTGCGTTTTTGGCCGCGCAGCAGTTTAGGGCGCAAAAATAGGTAATTATCTATTGCTGTTTTTTTAACCGCAGCAATAGAGCAACCTGTTGCTGCGGTTCCTACCCAAAATCGCAGCAGTAGGTGACACAAAATAATTGTATAGAGGTCAGCCTATTGCTGCGGTTGTGGCCCAAAACTGCAGCAATAAGTGCCTTTTTTTAAAAAAATTAACAAATTATGACAAGTTCATAACATCATTCCAGATCCTTTGCCAAGTTCATATCACACATTCATTCCAAACCGCAGCACAATCGTTGCCAATTGTATGTGGAGAAGAAAATAACTAATACAAATTCATTCACCACATTCATATCAAAATCGATATTACAAATTCATGAACCCTAACATCAAATTCATTCCAAAAAATTAAAAAACCCTAACATTTAGAAAATAAAAAAAAATCAGATCTAGCGTTGCGGTGCTCTGCGTTTGACATTTAGAAAATAAAAAATCAGATGTAGTTTCAAATTCATTTTCCAGATTTCACATTTTGAAATTAAGAAAAATAAAAAAGGTTCAAAAAAGGAAAAAAAAACCAGCGATGAGTACTGACGGACGAATCTCAACGAGGACGCGAGACGTTGATGAAACCAGCGATGCTCTTCGTTTGACAAAGAGGCGAATAAGGCGGTGCGGCGTCTTCCTCCACAGTCGAACTCCTTCTCTCTCTCTCTCTTTCGATCTACTTCTCTCTCCTTCGAAGCCTTTTGTCTCTCTCTCCTTCAATAGATCTCCTCTCTCGATCTCATTTTGGGTTGCTAAATTGTTCGAATTTTGCTGGAGTGAATTGAGTGAAGGAAGAGGGGTTGGAGGCAACAACGAGGGTGAAGTGAGAGAGGGTGAAGTGAGAGAGAGGGTGAAGAGTTTAGAACATAGAGAGGGTAAAGTGAGGGAGAAGGTGAAGAGTTTGACACTATTGGAGAGGGTGATGAGTGAGTTATGAGGGAAAAGGCGCTTACTCACTAAGATGATAAAAAAATCCTAATGACCTATTGCTGCGGTTTCTTACAATAGATTAAAATATTATTAAAAAAAGAATATTTTAATTTATTGTTGCTGTTCTGGGTGCGAACCTCAGCAATACATCTGGTTAAACCAGTCAACGAATTTTGAAAAAAAATAATATATTAATGTATTGTTGCGGTTACCACTCATATCCGCAACAATTGGTTGATTTTAACGCGGTTTATTGCTGGGTATTGGTAAAACCGCCGAATTCAACCGCCACAATTAACATTTATTCTACTAACGTTTGGTACAAGCTAGCTTTTCTCTACTTGACAAACTTAGGTCCAAGGAACTTGTCTTACACCTGCCTTCAATAATATTACAAATAGATCAAGTTTGTGAAGCATGCATAAAAGGCAAGCAAGTTTGTTCCTCCTTCAAATCTAAAACCATAGTAAGCACTACTAGACCATTACAACTCATACACATGGATTTACGTGGACCAATGAGGATTCAAAGTAAAAGTGGAAAAAGGCATGTACTTGTTATGGTAGATGATTATTTGTAGAAACATAATCGTGTCTCTTCATTCAGTACCCTATGATGACCAATACCCTGCTCCAATTGGTCCGGATCAAGGAAGGAATAAAGAACGAGCCTAAAATAAAATGTTTTATTCCCAATCCATTTTCTAACTCGTTTTATTAACCCATTTCTGAAAACCCTTTTAATAAATAATTTTATAAAAGCTCATTTTCTCAAACGTTTTAAAATACCGTTCAAAAAGCCCATCTTTGAAAACCTTTTAAAAATAGTTTTAGGAAAGCCCATTTTATAAAACCCCTTTCTAGTCCAATTTAATTAATATTATTAGTTATTTATTTTAATTAGTTTTGATAATAAAAATATCTTTTATAAAAAATCATCTTTCTCCAAGTGTTTTTAAATATTTTTTTATCTAACTCTTTTTTAAAATCTGTTAGAAATCTATTATCTTTTAAAAACCTATTGCTTCCCAACCACCTTAAACCTATATATATATTACTCTCCTAATAATCAATCTGGATGATCGAACAACTTACACGGCCAAAACCAAAAAACACTCGGCACCTTCACAAAAATCATCGCTGCACTCCTCGCACAGCAATACACCGACTCCCCTCCTTACAATAAATTTGATTACCTGCGCATCTTACCTCCCTGCTACGTAATACTACATCACTTATATGAATCACCCTTCATCATCTTGCGACACATCATCGCACGCCAAGATCACCATCACCAAACGCCATCTCATCAAATCCTCATACTGCCTATATTTTCCCACACCTCTCTGATGCTCCATGCATCATCAACATACAACAACAGCAATTCTATCTTGTGATCATCATCAACATCACATAATGCTCATATCACGCACAATCAAAAAACACAAAAACAACATAAGACACTGTTTTTAACAACTCGTTCAACTTTTTTTTTATTTTTGGTAATTAAGTGAATAGCATAAACCAAAAAAGACATACACCTCTAAGGAGGGCAAACAGACCCACCAAACTACAATGCTGGACAGGCCCAGCACATTACACATCATAGTTCCTCAAACCAACTTCTGTCAACCTCTTTAACATTAGGACTAATAATCTGACTAATCATATGCTTAACTATGTACTTGACTTCCTTAATAGTATATTCAATAGTATGTATAAGACTATCCCAAAAAGCACTATTTCTATTCCTCCATATCATGTATACCATAGCAGCCAATGTAGCAAAAGCAACATTTTTTTTGAATTTGGATCCGTTATATCTGCTTCTGAGCCATCTCCACATTTGCACCAAAGATCTGCCATTCCACCTTACACCCAACCAATCCATGGTGGCTTGCATACATCTGCTCCTGAACACACAGATGTATGTAAGATCCGTACACACAGATGGTGACTCGTTCAACTTTCGATTCAAGATCCGTACAAATCAACGACCCCAGACGGTGGTATAATTTCTTAGGGTCAACTAAATTAACTAACTTTATTTGCTTTCTTTATTTATTTTTATTAATTTCTTGAAGTTACTAACCTTCTATTCATGATGTAGGTTATTACTATACTCTTGTGCTGTAAGTATTGTACGTATTATACTAACTCCCTGCAATTTTTATTTCTTTTTATTAACAAAGTATTTTTCATGCCTCATTGCAATATTTATCACCTTGTATTATTGCTAAACAAGACCTAAAGAACTGTTCTATTTAATTCAGATAATTTCGGCAACCTGCTAGGAACCTTGTAATATGTTTGCATAATAACTTGTCACTAAATAATTATTCTTTTTATGTGTTTCCCGAACCAACTTAGATTAATTATTTTTAGGGTGCTTAAAACGTTATATGATTATTCTTTTGCATAAAATCTGTAATGAATCGATATTTAGTAGAGGCCAGCAATGGACAATATAGTTCCTGACTGTATTGTACCCTTACCCCCAAACTCAATTTCTTTGTTCCTGACCATCTATGGAGTCTAGACGGGGAAATCAACATTGGATAAGTCCCTAATATGTCCCTACCGTTTCAATATCCAATTATGTTTATGATTTTTCCTTTAAAGAATTGTTGGCGACTTCAAAACATATTTTTTTAATAAAACCTTAACAATGGGGTAGTCAAATAAACGCGCTCACACCGTGTGTAGGCATTAAAAGATTTAAAAAAGTCCATGCCTACAATTTGGCGACTTCACTAGGCAGGATTTAAAAAAAAAAAATTAAATGAGTGGGTGAAATTTGAAAAATAAGATTCATTCTTATTTTATGGTGTAGAATAATATATTGTTTTGCATATGCATGGCTATTGTTCAGCCACCATAAGGACAATCTACCTTGCCTCATTAGCACATGTTCTATGTCTGAAGTCACCCCGGGGGGTTTGCACTTTGTCCTTCCCAAAAGCTTCCTGAGCGATAGTGTTGGATCTTAGTCATAAGCAAACCTACCCAACCATGACATTGTTCTCTTGTTCCTGACTTGAGAACTGGAGTGCGTCTAACACGTGGCCACCTCTTTAAGCAGGGGTACGAAGCGTGGGATCAATCTCTTATTCATGGACCCTTTCAGCCTTAACTTAAAACTGACCATTGTTGAACGTAGAACTAGACTTTAGGTTGAGAACTTTGCATACTATTATCCTCCTTGGCAATATTTGTGTGTGCGTGTCATTATTTTGTTCATATTATTGATGTTTCGAGTCAAAACTTTCGAACTAATGATCGCGAAGAACAAAAAGTAAAAAGCTTAAGCTGCGGTTGGCGCACGCTATTAGCGTCTGTCGCGAAATCGTTGCGTCCCACGATTTATGCTGCGATCCGAGAGCTAATTTTTCCGCGTCCCGCGCAGAGTCCTGTGCGCCACGCTTCATAGTTGCGGTTAGCGTAGTAAGGCTGAGTCCCTTGCGTTGCGCGCAGCTCGTTTGCGAGCTTGCTTCACCGTGCGCCAAACACCAATTTTGTGTCATCCACATTCTTTGTCCCAATCTCCATGTTTTTTTTAATATCCTAATCAATTTCGAAAACTTTATCTCATATATCTTTCAAGCCCTATTTCCTATCTATTTCGAAATTCTATCCCCATCCTTTACCAAACTATGTATCCCATCTTTTTTAAAAAATGATCCCCATCTTTTTTGAAAATTCATCGCCATCTTTTATTTCCAAAAAAGCATTCTCCTATCTTTTTCAAAATTTCATCCCATCTTCAATCTCCTATCTACTTCAAAAATTCTATCTCCACCTTATTTTTTCAAAAAAAATCTCCATCTTTTTTCCTATTACATATCTTTTTTTCAAAAGAAAAATCATCCTATATCCTATCTTTTCATGTATTTTATCCATCCTTTGTGTGCACATCATTTAGGATTCCTTTTAGTGTCCATCTTGTTGTAAAAGTCTCATCCGCTTAGGAATTCCAACTAAACTAGAAGTCTGTGTGACCCAAATGTCTAGGTTCATCCAATTTCACTCCATTTAGAGTTCTAAATCCCGTCTAACTCTATCCATGTTAGGAGTCTTAATGCACTTGAGTCCCATCCATCTTAGAAGTCTATAATCCATAGAAAGTCCATGCATATAGGAGTCTAAAACCATTTTAGGAGTGTAGGTCTACTAGAGTGTCGTTCATTTTAGGAGTCTAGGTCCACTAGAGTTTCATGCATATTAGGTGTCTAGCATCCTTGTAAGTTCGTCGAACCTAGAATTCTAAAGTCGTTAGAAGGCTATCAAGTCTAGGATCCTGAAGTCATTCGAATTTCATATCCATTAGGACTACATATATACTGGAATTCATTTGCATTGCATAGTGCATAATTCAGAGGCATTTAGAAGTCTCAATGTATTCATACTCTCCATTTCATCTCATGTATTCCGCATTTAGTAGTCCTGAACTACAAGCGATGTGATTCCCTCTTTTGGGATATGTAGGCAGCCTTTACAGGTTCGAACGCATAGATTGAGTCATGCACACATATATTAGGTCTAGGTGCATTCAAAAGAGTCGTGCATACATGCATTAGGTCTAGGTGCATCCAAACAAAATAAAAAAAATCATCATGCATTTAGAATATTTAGATTTGTTCCTAGGAGCTCAACTTTTAAGCAAACATACATTCCTTCAATCCATTTCTCTCTCTCCATCATCACTCTATCTCTAAAAATCCCTTCATGATCCACCCGAAATTCAAGAGACATTGAAATGGGAAGTCCATCGAATAACGAGCAATAAGTTAGTGAAATGGCTAGAGCTTTAGCCAAGTTGTCCAGCATGATGGAAGAAATAGCTATAAGGCTTGTGAAGATCGAGTCTGGTGAATCTCCTGGATTCAAAAGACAATGGATAGTGTTGTTCATAGGGTAACCAATGCAAATTTCTATTTTGAGCCCATTGATAACATTAAACTGAAAGGGAAACTTCCTAAAGAGTTCTCTACAACTGACATCCCTAAATTTAAACCAATTGATAACCCAAAGTATCATTTAAGGAACTTTCGTGCAACCATGATCATCAAATCGGTTGACCCTGAACTCTACCCAATGGTATTCCCGATGTCATTGGACCCAATCTGCCAAAATTGGTTATATTCCCTAGACCCCAAGCAAACTGAAACTTGGGAAGGCTTCACTATTGCTTTCATGAAACAATACGAATCGAGCACGCAACTGCAAACCTCCCTTAGAGAACTCGAGGTTCTTAAACAAGGTGAAAATGAAGGTTTTACCACTTATCTGAATAGGTGGAGAGAGAAATCAACCCATATGGTATCAAGGCCTGCAGAAAAAGACTTGGTACAAATATTCGTTTCTAACCTCCTCCGTAAATACAAAAACCACCTCAAATACTTGGGTCTGATAGCTTCGCAAGAGTATATGATGTGGGTATCCAAATTGACAATGATTTGCTGAAAAATACCGAAGATAATGACCTCAATGTCATAGAAGCAGACATATCTCCAAGCTCAATAGCTCGTTAAGACATTTGGACTCGTTTAGGTTCAATCAACACAAAATATATATATATATATATATACTTCTTCCTTTTTCATTTAGAAACAGAACTCATGAAGATTGAAGTAACGAAGCTGTTTCGTCACGTGACGTAGGAGTCCAGACTTTAGAATTTCATTTTCCAACCTCATCTCTCTCATTTTGCCGAGTCTAATATAGGATTTTTCCTCTTATTGCATGTACTCATAACTTTCAAATTATAAATAAGTATTTATTGGTTTTCTAACCTTGCACTAATGAGCATCAACGGAATTCACGATTGTTGCCTTAAAAGAAATGAATTTCTAATTCTCATGACAATTCTAATAAAGGCAATGAACAACTGACATATATAAAAGAGGCATTCCTCCCTTTCCCTACAACTATTTCGCTGATCCTTGCCATCCACTTCAATAACGCCCCTCTCCCTTTAACCTACCTCATGGGAAGCACATTTGGCGATAATTCAACGTAAAGGGCAAGTAAAAAAGGGAGAGCAACAACAAAAAAATCAAACTAAAAAATAAAAAGCAACAAAAAAAAAAAAAAAAGGAAAAAATGATGGAAAAAAAGTGCAAAATATAAATAAAAAAAAAAGAAAGAAATGTTGCAAATAAGCCCATCAATAGCTTCGTCAACTGTACCTTCTTTTACCTTCAACCTTCAATTCTAAACCTCGAACTTCATCAAATGCCTTGACCTCCACAACCAAGAATCATTATAAGTCAAATCATACCTCTATATAAACCTTCGTCCAGCAACCATGCACATTGTATTCCCATAAGCCATAAAAGACAAACCCAAGCCCGTTAGGTCGAAAACCCATAAGGGCGACTTAGGCAATTGTCATGGCATCTTCTCATTCACTAGCCTGAACAACGAATGGTCTGATTCTGCTAAAGATACGTAGGAAACCTCACCCTGAGGTCCGACCGCTTTAAACCAAACCAAACCTACATCATCATCCCCCTTTCTAAAGACCTCTTCCAAATCAATACTTAATTCAATGCCTAATTCATTTTAAATGGCTCCAAAGCAAAATTATAGACAACCGATTAAAATGTTAAAAGCTACGACTGGTCTGATTCCAATCCCGCAATGATTGGTACGTAGTGCAACTTCAATGTTCAAACCTACCATGTACAAATGATATATTGGTCCTAAATAAAAATGGTTAATGTGTATATGTGCAAATTATGTGATTTTCTTTCTTTTTAATAGCCATGATTACTTTAAAATGGAAAATAACGCATCTAGTAAGAGCCCATTCTTTAGAACGGAAGAGGAGAAGAGTTCCAGACGTTCGCACCTCTTAACCTAAACCCCGAACCCTATCTCATGGTATGAAAGACCAATTTTCAAAAAAAAAAAAGCTTTATCCATATGAAGTCATCATCGTTTTAAATGATTTTTCTTGAAATTAATTTTAAAACGATTTATTAAATAAATCTGTCCCTATTAAGATATTAATAGGGTGGCGACTTCCAAGTTTTTTAAAACTCAAAGTCTAATGAGAGACTTTGGTGGGATTCAGACCGTCAATTAAGACAGTAAAAAATCGGATATCACACCAGCAAAACAACTTTTTTTTGGAAAAACGGACGCCACCTACGACCCTTTAAGGGCACGAATTTCAAGAAGCTTATCAAAACGAGTACCAATACGACGGTATTCTGGGCACGCTTCCCCAGGCGATCTTAAATAGCCGATTTCACCAGCAAAATGACTTTATTTGAAAAACGGACGCCAAGGGCATGAATTTTGAGAAGCCCATCAAAACGAGTACTAATACAACGATATTCTAGGCACGCTTCCCGATACGATGTCAAACGACCTATTTCACTAGCAAAACGACTTTTTTTTTAAAACGGACGCCACCTACGACCCTTTAAGTGCACGAATTTCGAGAAGCCCAACAAAACGAGTACCAACACAACGATAGTTTGGGCTTGCTTCCCGAGACAACATTAAACAGCCGATTTCATCGGCAAAATGACTTTTTTTGAAAAAATAGACGCACAAATTTCGAGAAGCTTATGAAAACGAGTACTAATACGATAGTAATTAGTCATTGTTGATAGTGGGGCAGAGATAGGGATTTTTTTAAAAGATTAGGGGTAATTAGGTTAATAGTGGCAAAGTTGTATATAATGGCAAACGGCGAGTTAACGTTCGTTAGAAAAAGGGCATATGGTGAACGTTTTCGGAAATTCAGGGGTATATGGTGAATATTTGAAACATTGTGGGTAAATGGTGAAATTTTTATTTGTTAGGGGTATATGGTGAGAAAACCGATTAAAATATTATTTTTTTAATAATAATTTAATCTGGTCAAACTAGTCAACGAATTTTGAAAAAATTCCCGTTGACATTTATTGCTGGGTTTCCACCCAAAACCGCAGCAATAGGTTGATTTTCGATTTTTTCCTTTTATTTTGACGTGGTTTATGGCTGAGTATGGGTAAAACCGCAGCAATTCAACCGCAGCAATAAGCAATTATTCTACTAGTGTATATTACGAGGTAAAATCTGATTTCAATTTAAAAATCCATTACTTTAAAATATCTTTGAAAATATTTATTATAATATTAAATAAATACAATTGATTATCATGAATAACTAATTGGGTTTTTCAAAAGATTGAGCTGAAAATAGTTAATATGTGGGTTCAATATACAATTAATTATCAGGAATAATTAATTGGGCTTTAAAATTTGGATCTTTAATGCATATAAATAAGCTTTATGCTTTTAAAATAATTTTGGGTTTAGCTCATTGGACTGCTCTCCCCTTGGGTAGGACCAATTAAGATCGCGGTATGTTTTATCATTGGGTCCTTAAATGGGGAGAAACGATTATGTGTCTACAATGACAAAAGTTACCGCTTTGCAGGAAACAAAAGACTTCACCATGTTTGATTTGAATTAAATTGTTGGTTCCTTGATGACGCATGAATTGCAACTAGACTCATAAAATGGAGAACCATCTAGGCATAAGTCCATTGCATTAAGAGTTGATTAAGATGATGAAACTGATATAAATGATGATGAGTCTGCTCTCGTGGTCCGACAATTTAAAAAGATGTTTAGGAGCAAGAAGAATGGAGACTATAATGGTAAGAATCGAAAACTCGCTAACAAAACTAGATGTCATAAATATTTCGATAACTTCATCAAGGAATGTCCCTAAGGGGAACTGGAGAAAGTCATGGACAAAGTAAAGGACACGATAAGGAAAGGAACAAGGACTTCAAATATCCTTTTTCAAAAACTGACTTGAGAAAGGCCATAATAGCTGAATAGGGAAATTCTAATTAAGAAGATAAAGAGCATGATCAAACCATTGAAGAAATAGCTAATATAAGCTTATTGGCTATTGATGAAAATGAATATGACGAGGAGATCGGGTCACTACAAGTCTATGTACTATTAAAACTCGTTTGTCTAAAGAAAAACTCTATGACTTATTAGTTGATGCTGTTAAAGATTTTAAAGATGAATGCACTAAGAGAAGACAAATTGATTATGCTCTAAAAGTAAATAAGGAGAACACGGATTGGCTAAAAAATATTCGAGTTGAAGATGAAAATCGATTCTTTGATCTATTTGACAAAAACCTAAAAATTTAGGAAAGGTATGAGAATGTGAAAAATGAGAACAACTTTCTAAATCTAGAACTGGGTCAAATAACAAAGTTTGTTCCTAAACTAAGTTCCTTTGATATAAAGTATGTTCCTTCGAAGCGTTTTACATCTGAGATTGAAAAACGAAAGAAGGAAGTAATAGCCTTAACATGAAGGAACAACAACTTAAGAAAGGAACTTGACTATGTTAGGATCAATAGAAAACCAATGGATGTTCCAAATTGGATAACTAAACCGCAAACTAAAAGAGTTGAAGGGCTTAGGTATGTTTATGAAAAGAAAAAGGCAAAACCTTAGAAAAGAGTAAACTTACCAAGTGACAGTATGTGTATGTTTTGTGGTAAAACTAGGCATCAATGGAGAAACTGCTTCACGAGACTCAAAATTGTTGAAAGGAATATTGAGAACAGTAACCTAAAATGGAAAGTAAAAATGTTCCGAAAAACAGGAACCCGGCCAAAGTTGGGTCCCTAATGCTAATCATTGATTTATTTTGTAGGCTAGAGTGAGAGGGAACAACACATGGTACCTAGACAACGGTTGTTCCAAACACATGACAGGTTACAAAACTAGATTTCTCTAACTCACAGCTTTTGGAGGTGGAAGTGTGACATTTGGTGATATCAAGAAAGGTAACATCGTGGCTATTGGTAAAGTAGGAACATCACCAACACAATCCATTGATAATATATTTCTAGTAGGACTAAAACACAATATATTGCTCACCTCTCAATTCTGTGACAAAGCTAAATTAGTTAAGTTTAACATCAATAAGTGGTTTATCATTAACGATAACATAAAGAATGTTATTTTGGAAGGTACAAGAAAAGGGAATACTTATGTAGTGGATCTTGATCTTGTTCCTAAAAATAATTTAACATGTCGTAGTGTAATCAAGGATGATCCATCACTAGTATAATAAATGTTAACTGCGGCGGTCATTAGGTTCATATTATTGCGTTTTTGGCCGCGCAACAATTTAGGGCGCAGGAATAGGTAATTATCTATTGCTGTTTTTTTAACCGCAGCAATAGAGCAACCTATTGTTGCGGTTCCTATCCAAACCCGCAGCAGTAGGTGACACAAAATAATTGTATAGAGGTCAGCCTATTGCTGCGGTTCCTATCCAAAACCGCAGCAGTAGGTGACACAAAATAATTTTATAGAGGTCAGCCTATTGCTGCGGTTGTGGCCCAAAACTGCAACAATAAGTGCCTTTTTAAAAAAAAATTAAAAAATTATGACAAGTTCATAACATCATTCCAGATCCTTTCTCCAAGTTCATATCACACATTCATTCCAAACCGCAACACAATCGTTGGCAACAGTATGTGGGGAAGAAAAGAACTAATACAAATTCATTCACCACATTCATATCAAAATCGATATTACAAATTCATGAACCCTAACATCAAATTAATTCCAAAAAATTAAAAAACCCTAACATTTAGAAAATAAAAAAAAAAATCAGATCTAGCGGTGTGGTGCTCTTCGTTTGACATTTAGAAAATAAAAACTCAGATTTGGTTTCAAATTCATTTTTCAGATTTCACATTTAGAAAATAAAAAAATTAAAAAAGGTTAAAAAAAGGAAAAAAAAACCAGCGATGAGTACTGACGGACGAATCTCAACCAGGATGCGAGACGTTGATGAAACCAGCGATGCTCTTCATTTGACAAAGAGGCGAATAAGGCGGTGCGGCGTCGGAGTTTTAACCCATCCTTCGCGTGCTTCTCCTCTTCCTGCACAGTCGAACTCCTTCTCTGTCTCTCCTTCGATCTACTTCTCTCTCCTTCGATCTCCTTTCTATCTCATTCGAACCCCTTTCTGTCTCTCTCCTTCGATAGATCTCCTCTCTCTCGATCTCATTTTGGGTTGCTGAATTGTTCGAATTTTGCTGGAGTGAATTGAGTGAAGGAAGATGGGTTGGAGGCAACAAAGAGGGTGAAGTGAGAGAGGGTGAAGAGTTTAGAACTTATAGAGGGTAAAGTGAGGGAGAAGGTGAAGAGTGTGATACTGTTGGAGAGGGTGAAGAGTGAGTTATGAGGGAAAAGGCGCTTAATCACTAAGATGATAAAAAAATCCTATTGACCTATTGCTGCGGTTTCTTGCAATATATTAAAATATTATTAAAAAAGAATATTTTAATTTATTGCTGCTGTTCTTGGTGCGAACCTCAGCAATACATCTGGTCAAACCAGTCAACGAATTTTGAAAAAAAAATATTTTAATGTATTGTTGAGGTTACCATCCAGATCCGCAACAATAGGTTGATTTTCGATTTTTTCTTTTCTTTTAACGCGGTTTATTGCTGGGTATTGGTAAAACCGCCGCAATTCAACCGCCGCAATTAATATTTATTCTACTAACGTTTTGGACATGCTAGCTTTTCTCTACTTGACAAAATTAGGTCCAAGGAACGTGTCTTACACCTGCCTTCAATAAAATTACAAATAGATCAAGTTTGTGAAGCATGCATAAAAGGCAAGCAAGTTTGTTCCTCCTTCAAATCTAAAACCATAGTAAGCACTACTAGACCATTAGAACTCATACACATGGATTTATGTGGACCAATGAGGATTCAAAGTAAAAGTGGAAAAAGGCATGTACTTGTTATTGTAGATGATTATTTGTAGACACTTAATCGTGTCTCCCCATTAAGTACCCTATGATGACCAATACCCTGCTCCAATTGGTCCGGATCAAGGAAGGAATAAAGAACGAGCCTAAAATAAAATGTTTTATTCCCAATCCATTTTCTAACTCGTTTTATTAACCCATTTATGAAAACGGTTTTTATAAATAATTTTATAAAAGCCCATTTTCTCAAACGTTTTAAAATACCTTTCAAAAAGCCCATCTTCGAAAACCTTTTAAAAATACTTTTATGAAAGCCCGTTTTATAAAACCCCTTTCTAGCCCAATTTAATTAATACTATTAATTATTTATTTTAATTAGTTTTGTTAATAAAAACATCTTTTAAAAAAAATCATCTTTCTCCAAGTGTTTTTTAATATTTTTTTATCTAACTTTTTTTAAAATCTGTTAGAAATATATTATCTTTTAAAAACGTATTGCTTCCCAACCACCTTAAACCTACATATATTACTCTCCTATTAATCAATTTGGATGATCGAACAACTTACACGGCCAAAACCAAAAAACACTCGGCACCTTCACAAAAATCATCGCTGCCCTCCTCGCATAGCAATACACCGACTCCCTCCTAACAATTAATTTGATTACCTGCGCATCTTACCTCCCTGCTACGTAATACTACATCACTTATATCAATCACCCTTCATCATCTTGCGACGCATCATCACACACCAAGATCACCATCACCAAACGCCATCTTATCAAATCCTCATACTGCCTATATTTTCCCACACCTCTCTGATGCTCCATGCATCATCAACATACAACAACAGCATTTCTATCTTGTGATCATCATCAACATCACATAACGCTCATATCACGCACAATCAAATAACACAAAAACAATATAAGACACTGTTTTTTAACGACTCGTTCAACTTTTTTTATTTTTGGTGATTAAGTGAATTGCATAAACCAAAAAAGACATACACCTCTAAGGAGGGAAAACAGACCCACCAAACTACAATGCTGGACAGGCCCAGCACATTACACATCATAGTTCCTCAAACCAACTTCTGTCAACCTCTTGAACATTAGGACTAATAATCTGACTAATCTTATGCTTAACTATGTACTTGACTTCCTTAACAGTATATTCAATAGTATGTATAAGACTATCCCAAAAGGCACTATTTCTATTCCTCCATATTATGTATACCATAGCAGCCAATGTAGCAAAAGCAACATTTTTGTTTGAATTTGGATCCATTATATCTGCTTCTGAGCCATCTCCACATTTGCACCAAAGATCTGCCATTCCACCTTACACCCAACCAATCCATGGTGGCTTGCATACATCTGCTGCTGAACACACAGATGTATGCAAGATCCGTACACACAGATGGTGACTCGTTCAACTTTCGATTCAAGATCCGTACAAATCAACGACCCCAGACGGTGGTATAATTTCTTAGGGTCAACTAAAATAACTAATTTTATTTGCTTTATTTATTTATTTTTATTATTTTCTTGAAGTTACTAACCTTCTATTCATGATGTAGGTTATTAGTATACTCTTGTGCTGTAAGCTAGTATTGTACGTATTATACTAACTCCCTGTAATTTTTTTCTTGTTTTTATTAACAAATTATTTTTCATGCCTGATTGCAATATTTATCACCTTGTATTATTGCTAAACAAGACCTAAAGAACTGTTCTATTTAATTCAGATAATTTGGGCAACTTACTAGGAACCTTGTAATATGTTTGCATAATAACTTGTCACTAAATAATTAGTCTTTTTATGTGTTTCCCGAACCAACTTAGATTAATTATTTTTAGGGTGCTATAAACGTTATATGATTATTCTTTTGCATAAAATCTGTAATGAATCATATTTAGTAAAGGCTAGCAATGGACAATATAGTTCCTGACTGTATTGTACCATCACCCCCAAACTCAATTCTTGGTTCCTGACCATCTATGGAGTTTAGACGGGAAAATCAATATTGGATAAGTCCCTAAGATGTCCCTACCGATTCAATATCCAATTAGGTTTATGATTTTTCTATAAAGAATTGTTGGCGACTTCAAAACATATTTTTAATAAAACCTTAACAATGGGGTAGTCAAAAAAACGCGCTCACACCGCGTGTAGGCATTAAAGGAATTAAAAAATCCATGCCTACAATTTGGCGACTTCAGTAGGGAGGATTTAAAAAAAAAAATTAAATGAGTGGGTGAAACTTGAAACATACGATTCATTCTTATTTTATGGCTTAGAATAATTTATTGTTTTGCATATGCATGGCTATTGTTCAGCCACCATAAGGACAATCTACCTTGCCTCATTAGCACATGTTCTATGTCTGAAGTCTCCCCGGGGGGTTTGCACTTTGTCCTTCCCAAAAGCTTTCTGAACGATAGTGTTGGATCATAGTCATAAGCAAACCTACCAAACCATGACAGTGTTCTCTTGTTCCTGACTTGAGAACTGGAGTGCGTCTAACACGTGGCCACCTCTTTAAGTAGGGGTGCGAAGCGTGGGATCAATCTCTTATTCATGGACCCTTTCAGCCTTAACTTAAAACTGACCATTGTTGAATGTAGAACTAGACTTTAGGTTGAGAACTTTGCATACTATTATCCTCCTTGGGCATATTTGTGTGTCTGTGTCATTATTTTGTTCATATTATTGATGTTTTGAGTCAAAACTTTCGAACTAATGATCGCGAAGAACAAAAAGTAAAAAGCTTAAGCTGCACTTGGCGCACGCTATTAGCGTCTGTCGTGAAATCGTTGCGTCCCACGATTTCTGCTGCGATCCGCGCGCTAATTCTTCCGCGTCCCGCGTAGAGTCCTGCGTGCCACGCTTCATAGTCGCGGTTAGCGCAGCAAGGCTGAGTCCCTTGCGTTGCGCGCAGCTCGCCTGCGAGCTTGCTTTACCGTGCGCCAAACACCAATTTTGTGTCATCCACATTCTTTGTGCCAATCTCCATGTTTTTTTATTATCTTAATCTATTTCGAAAACTTTATCTCATATTATTTTCAAGCCCTATTTCCTATCTATTTCGAAATTCTATCCCCATCCTTTACCAAACTATATATCCCATCTTTTTTAAAAAATGATCCCCATCTTTTTTGAAAATTCATCGCCATCTTTTATCTCCAAAAAAGCATTCTCCTATCTTTTTCAAAATTTCATCCCATCTTCAATCTCCAATGTACTTCAAAAATTCTATCTCCACCTTATTTTTTCAAAAAAAATCTCCATCTTTTTTCCTATTACATATCTTTTTTGAAAGGAAAAATCATCCTATAACCTATCTTTTCATGTATTTTATCCATCCTTTGTGTGCACATCATTTAGGATTCCTTTTAGTGTCCATCTTGTTGTAAAAGTCTCATCCGCTTAGGAATTCCAACTAAACTAGAAGTCTGTGTAACCCAAATGTCTAGGTTCATCCAATTTCACTCCATTTAGAGTTCTAAATCCCGTCTAACTCTATCCATGTTAGGAGTCTTAATGCAGTTGAGTCACATCCATCTTACAAGTCTATAATCCATAGAAAATCCATGCATATAGGAGTCTAAAACCATTTTAGGAGTGTAGGTCCACTAGAGTGTCGTTCATTGTAGGAGTCTAGGTCCACTAGAGTTTCATGCATATTAGGAGTCTAGCATCCTTGAAAGTTCGTCGAACCTAGAATTCTAAAGTCGTTTAGAAGGCTATCAAGTCTAGGATCCTGAAGTCATTCGAATTTCATATGGAGTAGGACTGCATTTATACTGGAATTCATTTGCATTGCATAGTGCATCATTCATAGGCATTTAGAAGTCTTATTGTATTCATACTCTCTATTTCATCTCATGCATTCTGCATTTAGTAGTCCTGAACTACAAGCGATCTGATTCCCTCTTTTGGGATATGTAGGCACCCTTTACAGGTTTGAACGCATAGATTGAGTCATGCACACATATATTAGGTCTAGGTGCATTCTAAAGAGCCGTGCATACATGCATTAGGTTCAGGTGCATCTAAACAAAATAAAAAAAATCATCATGCATTTAAAATATTCAGATTTGTTCCTAGGAGCTCAACTTTTAAGCAAAAATACATTCCTTCAATCCATTTCTCTCTCTCCATCATCACTCTATCTCTAGATATCCCTTCATGATCCACCCAAAATTCAAGAGACATTGAAATGCGAAGTCCATCGAATAACGAGCAATAAGTTAGTGAAATGGCTAGAGCTTAAGCCAAGTTGTCCAGCATGATGGAAGAAATAGCTATAAGGCTTGTGAAGATCGAGTCTGGTGAATCTCCTGGATTCAACACGACAATGGATAGTTTTATTCATAGGGTAACCAATGCAAATTCCTATTTTGAGCCCATTGATAACACTGAACTGAAAGGGAAACTTCCTAAAGAGTTCTCTACAACTGACATCCCTAAATTTAAACCAATTGATAACCCAAAGTATCATTTAAGGAACTTTCGTGCAACCATGATCATCAAATCGGTTGACCCTGAACTCTACCCAATGGTATTCCCGATGTCATTGGACCCAATCTGCCAAAATTGGTTATATTCCCTAGACCCCAAGCAAACTGAAACTTGGGAAGGCATCACTATTGCTTTCATGAAACAATATGAATCGAGCACCCAACTGCAAACCTCCCTTAGAGAACTCGAGGTTCTTAAACAAGGTGAAAATGAAGGTTTTACCACTTACCTGAATAGGTGGAGAGAGAAATCAACCCATATGGTATCAAGGCCTGCAGAAAAAGACTTGGTACGAATATTCGTTTCTAACCTCCTACCTAAATACAAAAACCACCTCAAATACTTGGGTCTTGATAGCTTCGCAAGAGTATATGAAGTGGGTATCCAAATTGATAATGATTTGCTGAAAAATACCGAAGATAATGACCTCAATGTCATAGAAGCAGACATATCTCCAAGCTCAATAGCTCATTAAGACATTTGGACTCGTTTAGGTTCAATCAACAATATATATATATATATATATATATATATATATATATATATATATATATATATATATATATATATATATATATATATATATATACACTTCTTCTCTTTTCGTTTAGAAACAGAACTCATGAAGATTGAAGCAACGAAGCTGTTTCGTCACGTGACGTAGGAGTCCAGACTTAGGATTTCTTTTTCCAGCTTCATCTCTCTCATTTTGCCCAGTCTAATGTAGGATTTTTCCTCTTATTGCATGTACTCATAACTTTCAAGTAATAAATGAGTATTTATTGGTTTTCTAACCTTGCACTAATGAGCATCAACAGAATTCACGATTGTCGCCTTAAAAGAAATGAATTTCTAATTCTCATGACAATTCTAATAAAGGCAATGAACAACTGACATATATAAAAGAGGCATTCCTCCCTATCCCTACAACTATTTCGCCGATCCTTGCCATCCACTTCAATAACGCCCCTTTCCCCTTTAACCTACCTCATGGGAAGCACATTTGGCGATAATTCAACGTAAAGGGCAAGTAAAAAAGGGAGAGCAACAACAAAAAATCAAACTAAAAAATAAAAAGCAACAGCAAAAAAAAAATAGGGAAAATAAATGATGGAAAAAAAGTGTAAAATATAAATAAAAAAAAAAGAAAGAAATGTTGCAAATAAGCCCATCAATAGCTTCATCAACTGTACTTTCTTTTACCTTCAACCTTCAATTCTAAACCTCGAACTTCATCAAAGGCCTTGACCTCCACAACCAAGAATCATTACAAGTCAAATCATACCTCTATATAAACCTTCGCTCAAGCAACCATGCACATTCTATTCCCATAAGCCATAAAAGACAAACCCAAGCCCGTTAGGTCGAAAACCCATAAGGGCGACTTAGGCAAAAGTCAGGATCTTCTCATTCACTAGCCTGAACTACGAATGGTCTGATTCTGCTAAAGATAAGTAGGAAACCTCACCCTGAGGTCCGACTGCTTTAAACCAAACTAAACCTACATCATCACCCCCCTTTCTAAAGACTTCTTCCAAATCAATACTTAATTCAATGCCTAATTCATTTTAAATGGCTCCAAAGCAAAATGCTAGACAATCGATTAAAATGTTAAGAGCTACGACTGGTCTGATTCCATCATGGATATGTACGCAACCTCTTTTGAGGCCCAGCCATTTTAACTCAAAATATATTTTTTAAGGCTCGCCTAGGCCCATGAGAAAAGAGCGATCTCCTAAATCACGAGTTTTAAATGCTCATAGAACTAGACTAGGATTCAAACCTGCATCATTAGCCTACCTTATTGCAGGAGTCGATTCGTTATGACTCCGCCTTTTCCTATTTTGATCCCTTCCTGTTTTCTCAACTACATTATTGCTTCTAAGCCAACCTTAGCATAACCTTTCAACACTCAGCGTTATGACCGACCTTCATCTATTGAGTGTTCCTTTCTTTGGCCTTCTTGTCTTCTCACCTTAGGAACCCTAAATGGAATCTTTGGTCGAAACTTCCACTAAGCGTGACGAGATATCTTCAAAATCAAGCAATCAAGCTGAATACTTCATCAACTCATCTTACTAAGGGCTTTATTACTGGTCCACACAGAAAATCATAGGCTCCAAGTGTAGGCCTATTAGAGTAAGGACTTCATTACGAGTCCATACATTAAACCTTGGGTTTTAAAACCTACACTAATACACGATTGAACCTACTTTATGGGGCTCACTTAGGCCCTTGACATACAAACCTCGAAGCATATACACCTCAAGCGCTACAAAAGGTCGTTCTATAACGTATCCCAAATCGAGCATATAATCCATTAACTCCATAAAAGATCATTAGGCTCCATTTGTATATTGATCAGGATTTCATTACGAGTCCATACAAAATATTGTGGGCTCCAGACCCATACGAGATCCTAACTGCTTTATGGGGTCACTTAGGCCCGTAACAACTACAACACGTTTTAAATCAGCCATAACTTACATGGATCATCCTTGGGGGCTTCCCATTTGTCCTCTTTCAAAAACAATTTTCTAAACGAAAAATTGAGCTTAGAGGAACAACAAAGCATCATATCTCTGCATTATTGTCATATCATCTGCATTAGTATCACACCTCTGCATTTGCATTACATATTTGCATCATCCAAACATTGTGTCAAGCATTGCATCCTTCGTCCTTAGCCATAGGATCCTAACGTAAGTCACGGAGTCGCGCACACACACGCGCACATATGTATGCACACATGATAGCACCCTCAAGTCAAGTCAAGTCAAGTTAATTCAAGTCAAATCAAGTCAAGTAAGTTAGTTCCTATCCATACACTAGCAACCACATCAAGGGACAAATGAATGTCCCCTAATTTTTTGTCTGTATTTTCGCGTATTCTTTGTATTTATAGGTACCCAACGTTGAACCTTCAATCAAGAGGTGACATACCACCGCCTGGTATGCGGGCCACTTTTAATCAATAGGCGACATACTACCGCCTGGTCTGCGGACCACCTTCAATCAAGAGGCGACATACCACCGACTGGTCTACAGATCACCTTCAATCAAGAGGCGACATGCCACCGCCTGGTCTGCGGGCCACCTTCAATCAAGAGGTGACATACCACCGCATTGTCTGCGGGCTACCTTCATTCAATAGGCGACATACCACCGTCTGGTTTGCGGGCCACCTTCAATCATGAGGCCACACACCACCGCCTGGTCTGCGGGCCACCTTCAATCATGAGGCGACATACCGCCTGGTCTGCGAACCACCTTCAATAAAGAGGCGACATACCGCTGCCTGGTCTACGGACCACCTTCAATCAAGAGGCGACATACAGCCGCCTGGTATGCGGACCACCTTCAACCAAGAGGCGACATACCACCGCCTGGTCTACGAACCACCATCAATCAAGAGGTGACATACCACCGCCAGGTCTGTGGACCATCATCAATCAAAGAGGCGACATACCACCACCAAGTATGCGGACCATCATTAATCAAAGACGCGACATACCACCACCAGGTCCACGGACTATTGTCAATCGAGGCAACATAACTCCGACATGAGCCGGGCCAGAAATAGCTTATGACACTTTTTTTCACACCATCTGATATTTACATATTTACAAATATGTTTCACACATGCCTGTTCCTGAAGCTTTGCTTGTTTTGCAGGTACCGGCGCAAAAGAGTGATTTTGGATTGCATAGCATCTAGAATCATTTTCCGTCCCAACACGTATACTTTGACTTTCGGTTTCACAAACCTCTGTCATAGTGGGGGCTTCTGTAGACGCATAATCGTGTCTCCCCATTTAGTACCCTATGATGACAAATACCCTGCTCCAATTGGTCCGGATCAAGAAAATAATAAAGAACAAGTCTAAAATAAAATGTGTTATTCCCAATCCATTTTCTAACTCGTTTTACTAACCCACTTCTGAAAACCGTTTTTATAAATAATTTTATAAAAGCCCATTTTCTAAATCGTTTTAAAATACCTTTCAAAAATCCCATTTTCGAAAACCTTTTAAAAATAGTTTTATGAAAACCCATTTTATAAAACCCATTTCTAGCCCAATTTAATTAATAGAATTAATTAATTATTTTAATTAGTTTTGTTAATAAAAGTATCTTTTATAAAAAATCATCTTTCTCCAAGTGTTTTTAAATATATTTTTATCAAACTCTTTTCTAAAATCTGTTAAAAATATATTGTCTTTTAAAAACCTATTGCTTCTCAACCACCCTAAACCTATTGCTTCCCAACCACCCTAAACCTATATATATTACTCTCCTAATAATCAATCTTGATGATCGAACAACTTACACGGCCAAAACAAAAAAACACTTGGCACCTTCACAAAAATCATCGATGCCCTCCTCGCACAGCAATACACCGACTCCCCTCCTAACAATTAATTCGATCACCTGCGCATCTCACCTCCCTGCTACCTAATACTATATCACTTATATCAATCACCCTTCATCATCACCTTGCGACACATCATTGCACACCAAGATCACCATCACCAAACGCCATCTCATCAAATCCTCATACTCCATGCATAATCAACATACAACAACATCAATTCTATCCTGTGATCATCATGAACATCACATAACGCTCATATCACGCACAACAAAAAAAACACAAAAACAATACAAGACACTGTTTTTAAAGACTCGTTGAACTTTCAATTCAAGATCCGTACAAATCAATAACCCCGGACGGTGGTATAATTTCTGAGGGTAAACTAAATTAACTAACTTTATTTGCTTTCTTTATTTATTTTAATATTTTCTTGAAGTTACTAACTTTCTATTCATGATGTAGGTTATTAGTATACTCCTGCGCTGTAAGCATTGTACGTATTATACTAACTCCCTGCAATTTTTTATTTCTTTTTATTAACATATTATTTTTCATACCTAATTGCAATATTTATAACCTTGTATTATTGCTAAACAAGACCTAAAGAACAGTTCTAATTAATTCAGATAATTTGGACAACCTGCTAGGAACCTTGTAATATGTTTCCATAATAACTTGTCACTAAATAATTAGTCGTTTTATGTGTTTCCCGAACCAACTTAGATGATTTATTTTTAGGGTGCTTAAAACGTTATATGATTATTCTTTTGCATAAAATATGTAATGAATCGATATTTAGTAGAGGCCAACAATGGGCAATATAGTTCCTGACTGTATTGTACCCTCACCCTCGAACTCAATTCTTGGTTCCTGACCATCTATGGAGTCTAGACGGGGAAATCTACATTGGATAAGTCCCTAAGATGTCCCTACCGTTTCAATATCCAATTAGGTTTATGATTCTTCCTTTAAAGAATTGTTGGCGACTTCAAAACTTATTTTTAACAAAACCTTAACAATGGGGTAGTCAAATAAACGCGCTCACACCGCGTGTAGGCATTAAAGGAATTAAAAAATCCATGCCTACAGTATTCTAGATTCACTTGGGTAATATTCCTCTCTAGTAAAGAAGAAACCTTCAATTAATTTCTTGTCTTTGCAAAGAGGACTCAAAACCTAAGTGGACACATATTATTGCATCTAAGATCTGACCATGGCAGGGAATTTGAAAATGACAAGTTCGATAATTAAGCAGGGTACAAGGTTTGGATCACAACTTTTCAGCTACAAGAACTCCACGGAAAGACAGTGTCGTAGAAAGGAAAAAACACACCCTAGAAGACATGGCAAGAACAATGTTGGTTGGTTATAGTCTTCCAATGAAATTTTACGAAGCCATGAATATTGTTTGTTACATCATCAACAGAGCCATGATCTGACCTTTGATCAACAGAACTCCATACGAATTGTTCTTTGTAAAACATCGAAATATTACTTATCTAAGAACATTGGGTGTAAATGTTTCGTCCATAATAATGGGAAATATAACTTAGGAAAATTTGATGCTATGAGCGATGAAGATGTGTTCCTAGGGTATGCTTCAAACAGTAAAGCATATTGAGTCTACAATAAAAGAGCTATTTGTGTAGAAGAAAGTGTTCATATTGTATTTGACTAGCCTCATATCACGTGGTGCATGCGAAATCGTTATTGGAATTAAATTTGTTGCGTAATTACATCTAGTATTAATTTATAGAAAAACATATTCATAATGTAACAATATAATAACAAAGATAGTAAATGAAATCTCTAGTGTTTCAACTACGTAATTTGCCTTCATGATGCTTGGATAACCACATGCACTCTTCAGCCCAGTCGACCTGCAACACGTAGCCAACAGTATAAGAATGATGTGGATTGAACTCTTGCATCGGTGGATGCATAATCCAAGAGAAGGCTTTGTATCCAAGTTTTGAAAATATCATTTCCATGACTCGGGTGCGTCCATTTGGCTGCATTAGTGCAAAGAATTGTACGATTATTTTCTAGGGGGAAATATAGGCTTTGAAATCATGTAGTGTATTAATGCTAGCTAGTTTGTAAAAGATGATAATCTGTTGAAGTATAAATTTTATGTCTGTAGCTGGGCATCCCAAAATGAGTTGTGCAAGGTCATGAAGCATTGTGACTTACAAAGTACCACTTCTATCACATATTGTAAGTCGAACTAACAATTTGTTAATAAAATAAGATATCAATTTATTAGATTAAGTAAATATTGGTTGTTTGATAACAGAGATTATATGAGATTGAGAATTATACCTTGGAATGGTTATAACATTCATAAGATCGGAAGACTTACATTTAGGAACTCCTTGGAAAATGTCAACCTTTTTTAGACAACAATGACATGCGTCATATACGATATTATCAACATGTTCAAGATGATATGCATTGGCAATAACTCGGTAAAATTGTACCTACAAGAGGATTCAATGTTACACTAGTGGAAAAAACTGCTTTTGCTACTTATCAAATGCTCTGGTTGAATAATCAACCCGAGCATTTGTGAAATTTTCAATAAAAAAATTTCACAAATGCTCGGGTTGATTAGTCAACCGGAGCATTTAATGTCAAATGCTCCTGTTGACTAATCAACACGAGTATTTGTGAATTAGTGCTCCGGTTTGTCTGCCCGAGCATTTGTGAAGTCTGTTTTGTCAAATCGCTTTTGTGCATAACCCGCCCAACCCCTATCTCTCCTATTCTTCTATCAGCCTCACCTTCCCTCTCTCTCTCCTCTTACGAAGAACAAGCCTAGGAAAATAAATTAGGGTTTCTCTATCTCCCTCTCCCGCTCCCTCTTCCCTTCTCTTCGCACACCAACGCCAACGGCCACAACACCATCGCCAATAAAACCCACCATCAAAGCCAACGTTTTCTTTGTTTGCAAGTTAGGGTTTTCAGTTCTGTTGCCGCGTTTTCTCACTCTCTAGTTCATTTCATTTGCTGAAGTTTTGAATTTTTTTCTCCTTATAATTACTTCGTTATTTTTGCTTTAAATATGATGCTGATGTTGTTTTATGGAAGTCTTGATATCTTTCTTTTTTTGATGCTGCTTTTAGTGGTCTTGTTCTGTTGCTGCCAGAGCTTCGAATAAAGGATTCCTGCAATTAGATTTTTCCCCATTCTTCACTAAAACAAGTAAGTGGCTCAAATTTTTTTTTTCGATTTCTGGTTGATTTGGTTCGAAAACTCGAACCCTAAATCGAATTAGGGCTTTTCGATTTTGTCTATTTCTGCACGAATTTTCTGATTGTTTGTGTTTGTTTTTTATGGGTATGGCTAATAAACAGCAAAGTTCTTCCAAGATTAGATTAATTAATTTGTTTTCCTGAACTTTTAGAGTTTTTTTTTGTTCCTATCCACTAGTTTCACCCCTCTTCCATTTGCTGTTTCATGGTAATTCAAAACCATTCCATATAAGAAGCAGCTTGTTGGCAAGCTATACTGCCAACTTGTAAATTTGAGTATTTGATTATTTGTTGTCATGTTTTTCCCTCAAATTTTTGAATTTTAGGGTTATTTGGGGTCTTTATATTTCAAGTCATAATTGTTATGATTTTTCTCATAATATGTTGTAAGGTGATTTTTATTCGATTTTGGTTGATTTTCTTATTTCGTATTTTCTTCGTTATTTTTCGATTCTTTCTCTGATGTGTTTATTGTTTAATTATAGAAGGAGATGGAAAAAGAGAAGAGAGATTGAGGGGGAAGTATCGAAAATCTCTTAGTTGAACTGTCTTCTTCCTTTACAAAGACAATCTCGAATCTTCACTCAAATTTGCTGCTCAATTCGCCAAGCTACTTCAAGTTCGTTCTTCAAGACTGAAATTTTAGGGCTTGATTTGGAATTAAGGTTGCCTTCTAATCCAACTTTAGGTTTTCTATTTGCTTCTGAAATTGAAGCAAAAAAATATGAAATCATTGTGGTCTTTTTTCTATTGTTTCAGCTAAATCTACATCAATCAACAAGGTTTGAATGCCTTGATTTGTTTAAATGTGCGAAAAATTGGAATTTTGCAGAAGTGTTGAACAAATCTAGGGCTGAATTTGTTTCATTTTGTCTCTCTCTATCTCTTTTTTTTTGTGCAATTGTCTGTTAGTAAACAGATTATCCACAAAAAGGAAAGAAAACCAGAAAATATTATGTTTTTTTTCCTGCTTTGAACGAGCATCTTATGTTTGTTTAGTTATTGTATGAGTACTTATTGAACATTGTAGGTGCTTTTAGGTATATATTTTCATTGGACAAAGTTCATTGTCTATGAAGATCAGATGAATTTGCATCATGTTAGAATCCAATTAAGGGTCTCTTAGAGATACAAATATGACAATGATAACCTAGTATTGCTGGACATAATCTTTTAGCGATTAAAATAGAAATGAAAAGAAAAATAAATAAAAAGATTTCACAGTAAAAGAGAACCAAGGTGGGGGGGATATCTATGCCTATTTAGGAACCTTTTTGAGTCTTGTCTTTTCATTCTTGATGCCCTTTTTCAGCTCTTAAAATATCCTATTTGCTATTGAAGTATATCATAGAATTTGACCGATGGGAGTAAGTGCTCTCTTCCTGCTTGATTATCTTTTTACTTATGTGGAAAGAGAACTGGATACTCTTATTTCTCTATGTTGGGCACCCGTCTGCATGGAATAGATGGCCCAGTTATGACCTAGGTTCCACTTATGTGTTCTCCCACACATGCAGCGTCATCTGGAGAAGCTAAACTCGTAATCAATTGTGATGGCATACAAGAAAATCCTTCTCTGTCTCCTATGTCACACTTTTAAGATAATTTAAACTCAGGCTTTCATCTTCTGATTTAAAGTCATTATGAGAAGACAAGTCCTCATATGTGATACTGTGTTCTGAAGGAATTAGAAACCTATTCCATTCCATGTCCCCACAGGAATATTCTGTTAATTTGTTCCCATGTTTTGATTTCTAAGAATCTCCAGGCTTATTTTTCCTACATCACATTTCTTGATGCAGTACAAGAACCAAAATGCAGAAAGAAATGCTAAGCCATGTGACTGTAGTAGGCTAACATCTAGGCAGTCCTTTCTCATTATTGATTTTAGGTAGTTATTTTGGCTTTCAAGTGTGAATTAGAGACTTCTATAGGAATCTTTAAGAAGTTTATGTCCTTGTTGGGCGAGCTTGCTGCACTAATGCTAAGCTTCTTGTCCCTTTTTCATGGTAGTATTTGATTTCCTCTCACTTTGATCATTGTTGGTTGTAGCTTTCATATATTTATATGCATCATTGCTCAAACAACTAAAAAATGTCCTTAATTAGCTCAGTTATAAATGCTTTTTTTTGGTTGCACTGACATCAATCAGGGTTTTGAGAGGAATTTGTGTGTCTGTACATGTCTAAATGCGTGTAGCACACATATAAATATGTTTGTGCTGAGTCACTGTGGAATTTCTCATATGATGCCGTGGTCGAAGTTGACGAATTGGACAAAGCATATGTGATCAATGCTAAGTGTTAATTGAGGATTTTCCTGTCTTTTATTAAATCAGTGTCTTCTTTGTGGTTTCATCAGCAAATTTTTAGTGCGAGCGGATAAGTTATGTCGTGTGTCATCATCATTATTTCTCTTTCTTTTCCATTGTTTTAAGAAAAATATCTTATATGAAATTTTTTTGGGCAAGGATAAGAGGGCAATAGTGATTTTGTTTTGCGTAATAGTGCAAATTCGTATACTAAGATGTAATTTATTTTGTTGATTGTTAGGAAATTCATTATAGCGGATCAACTGGGTTGCATTAGAACTTTCGATATAAGGTATGATATCATCAACTCATTTTTTCTCTCTTCTTAGCTTCTTTTTCTGGTAATATTGGATTGTCTGTTATTCCATCTTGTATTATTTTTTTTGGTTTGTCTGCTTTTTCTTTTTAAATTTTAAATTATGAATTTTGAAATTCCACTTCGAGATATAGAGTATAATCTGTCTGCTTTCTCCCTTGAATCAACCTATGCTCTGAATTTGCCTCCCAATGTTTGTTTCATTAGGTGACATGTTCCTTCTGTGCATGTTGTGATGTTCATCATACTGCCTTCTAATAATATGACCTGGAAGAGCTTAAAAATATGGAAATTCTTTATTGTCCTCAAATATACACTTGATATCCTGTTCTACCGATAACTCCTCTTATGCACTCCGTAATCACGACCTTCTTAGCTCTTCCAATGCTGCGCAGCAGGTTTATTTTCTCTTTCTCTTTCTCTTTTATTAATCAGGATCAATATCACATTTGGTTGAGATGATTCAGTGTAATTGATTTTTTTTCAGGCATTGTATCAGGATGAAGAGGATATTAATGCACTTGCTGAATGATGTGACAGGTTACTATCTGATTTGATTTTTGCATGCTTTTCTATTTATATGTTTCAGTTGGTCTGCAAATGGCATGATTCTAGCTGTTATTGTTATGGTGATCAAACTTTTCTGTGGAGGTTGATGTTAGAATGTTGTTTTGTTTGAGTTCGAATAGTGTAATGCCTACTGGAAATAGTGTACGAGATCGACAATTGTGTATCGTTGTGAAAATTACTACGTGAATACAATGTGATCTTTTAACCTTGTGACCATGTTGGAGTACATGTGGATTTTTGATGAAAGGACCTGTTAGTGGAGAAAAACAAGACATAAATTGAGGGCCTGCTATAATACAGAGAGTTATGCATACAGGGGAGTAAGTTAAGAGCATCAGTATATGCATTAACATGGGCTTTAAGATAGGGGTAAAAACCATTGTAGTAACTGGCATGTAAGAGAAGCTGATTTTATATTTATGATAGTTGTTTGGGTGGCATGAAAAAGTAGACTTGTAATTCTGTTTTTCCCTGATAGTTCTGGTATGTTTCAAAAAAATTCTTCTTGTCTGTTTAAATGGGCCCGATAGTTCAATGTGCATCATATATATACTGCCTTACAGAAAGACAAGAGATGTTTAGTTCAACGGGACTTTAACTTTATATATCTCTATTTATTAAAGAAAATGTATATGCGTTGATAACTTCATCTCCATTATATACTTTCTCTGTTGCATCGTTGCGTTTACAGCACCTTGAGTTTTTTCTTTTTCTTCTTCACTCATAATGTTTTAATATAATTGTATATGCTACTGTGAAAATAGAAAATGCATCCTATTTGATGGAGTCCTATTTAACTGTATGCTGAAGTTGAGGTTATGAAGATGTGTATGCCTATGATATCTCCAGCATCTGGTATAATATAGTCATATTATTAGTGATTTAGTAGTGTTAGTGTTTGTTAGGATACTTTTAACACAATATACCTGGGAAAATGTGAACTAGAATGGTCATTGCCTGTTCTATATAATTTGGTAGAATCTCTATAATTCGATTGTAGTAGTCAAGTTCTTTAGGTCTTGTTTAGCAATAATACAAGGTTATAAATATTGCAATCAGGTATGAAAATAATATGTTAATAAAAAGAAATAAAAAATTACAGGTAGTTAGTATAATACGTACAATGCTTACAGCGCAGGAGTATACTAATAACCTACATCATGAATAGAAAGTTAGTAACTTCAAGAAAATATTAAAATAAATAAAGAAAGCAAATAAAGTTAGTTAATTTAGTTGACCCTCAGAAATTATACCACCGTGCGGGGTTATTGATTTGTACGGATCTTGAATTGAAAGTTCAACGAGTCTTTAAAAACAATGTCTTGTATTGTTTTTGTGTTATTTTGTTGTGCGTGATATGAGCGTTATGTGATGTTCATGATGATCACAGGATAGAATTGATGTTGTTGTATGTTGATGATGCATGGAGTATGAGGATTTGATGAGATGGCGTTTGGTGATGGTGATCTTGGTGTGCAATGATGTGTCGCAAGGTGATGATGAAGGGTGATTGATATAAGTGATATAGTATTAGGTAGCAGGGAGGTAAGATGCGCAGGTGATCGAATTAATTGTTAGGAGGGGAGTCGGTGTATTGCTGTGCGAGGAGGGCATCGATGATGTTTGTGAAGGTGCCAAGTGTTTTTTTGTTTTGGCCGTGTAAGTTGTTCGATCATCCAGATTGATTATTAGGAGAGTAATATATATAGGTTTAGGGTGGTTGGGAAGCAATAGGTTTAGGGTGGTTGAGAAGCAATAGGTTTTTAAAAGACAATATATTTTTAACAGATTTTAGAAAAGAGTTTGATAAAAATATATTTAAAAACACTTGGAGAAAGATGATTTTTTATAAAAAGATATTTTTATTAACAAAACTTATTAAAATAATTAATTAATTCTATTAATTAAATTGGGCTAGAAATGGGTTTTATAAAATGGGTTTTCATAAAACTATTTTTAAAAGGTTTTCGAAAATGGGATTTTTGAAAGGTATTTTAAAACGTTTTAGAAAATGGGCTTTTATAAAATTATTTATAAAAAGGGTTTTCAGAAGTGGGTTAGTAAAACGAGTTAGAAAATGGATTGGGAATAACACATTTTATTTTAGACTTGTTCTTTATTATTTTCTTGATCCGGACCAATTGGAGCAGGGTATTTGTCATCATAGGGTACTAAATGGGGAGACACGATTATGTGTCTACAGAAGCCCCCACTTTGACAGAGGTTTGTGAAACCGAAAGTCAAAGTATACGTGTTGGGACGGAAAATGATTCTAGATGCTATGCAATCCAAAATCACTCTTTTCGCCATCGCAAAACAAGCAAAGCTTCGAAGTGGAACACGAGCATGTGTGAAACCCAAGGTTTCATGTATGGACTCGTAATGAAAGTCCTTACTATAATAGGCCTACACTTGGAGCCTATGATTTTCTATGTGGACCAGTGATAAAGCCCTTAGTAAGATGGAGTTGATGAAGTTTTCAGCTTGATTGCTTGATTTTGAAGATATCACGTCACGCTTAGTGGAAGTTTCGACCAAAGATTCCATTTAGGGTTCCTAAGGTGATAAGACAAGAAGGCCAAAGAAAGGAACACTCAATAGATGAAGGTCGGTCATAACGCTGAGTGTTGAAAGGTTATGCTAAGGTTGGCTTAGAAGCGATAATGTAGTTGAGAAAACAGGTTGGGATCAAAAACAGGAAAAGGCGGAGTCATAACGAATCGACTCCCGCAATAAGGTAGGCTAATGATGCAGGTTTGAATCCTAGTCTAGTTCTAAGGGTAGGGATGAGCATTTAAAACTCGTGATTTAGGAGATCGCTCTTTTCTCATGGGCCTAGGCGAGCCTTAAAAAATATATTTTGAATTAAAATGGTCGGGCCTCAAAAGAGGTTGCGTACATATCCATGATGGAATCAGACCAGTCGTAGCTCTTAACATTTTAATCGATTGTCTAGCATTTTGCTTTGGAGCCATTTAAAATGAATTAGGCATTGAATTAAGTATTGATTTGGAAGAGGTCTTTAGAAAGGGGGGTGATGATGTAGGTTTGGTTTGGTTTAAAGCGGTCGGACCTCAGGGTGAGGTTTCCTACTTATCTTTAGCAGAATCAGACCATTCGTAGTTCAGGCTAGTGAATGAGAAGATCCTGACTTTTGCCTAAGTCGCCCTTATGGGTTTTCGACCTAACGGGCTTGGGTTTGTCTTTTATGGCTTATGGGAATACAATGTGCATGGTTGCTTGAGCGAAGGTTTATATAGAGGTATGATTTGACTTGTAATGATTCTTGGTTGTGGAGGTCAAGGCCTTTGATGAAGTTCGAGGTTTAGAATTGAAGGTTGAAGGTAAAAGAAAGTACAGTTGATGAAGCTATTGATGGGCTTATTTGCAACATTTCTTTCTTTCTTTTTTTTTTATATTTTGCACTTTTTTTCCTTCATTTATTTTCCCTATTTTTTTTTGCTGTTGCTTTTTATTTTTTAGTTTGATTTTTTTGTTGTTGCTCTCCCTTTTTTACTTGCCCTTTACGTTGAATTATCGCCAAATGTGCTTCCCATGAGGTAGGTTAAAGGGAAAGGGGCGTTATTGAAGTGGTAGGCAAGGATCGGCGAAATAGTTGTAGGGATAGGGAGGAATGCCTCTTTTATATATGTCAGTTGTTCATTGCCTTTATTAGAATTGTCATGAGAATTAGAAATTCATTTCTTTTAAGGCGACAATCGTGAATTCCGTTGATGCTCATTAGTGCAAAGTTAGAAAACCAATAAATACTCATTTATTACTTGAAAGTTATGAGTACATGCAATAAGAGGAAAAATCCTACATTAGACTGGGCAAAATGAGAGAGATGAAGCTGGAAAATGAAATCCTAAGTCTGGACTCCTACGTCACGTGATGAAACAGCTTCGTTGCTTCAATCTTCATGAGTTCTGTTTCTAAACGAAAAGAGAAGAAGTGTACATATATATATATATATATATATATATATATATATATATATATATATATATTGTTGATTGAACCTAAACGAGTCCAAATGTCTAAATGAGCTATTGAGCTTGGAGATATGTCTGCTTCTATGACATTGAGGTCATTATCTTCGGTATTTTTCAGCAAATCATTCTCAATTTGGATACCCACTTCATATACTCTTGCGAAGCTATCAAGACCCAAGTATTTGAGGTGGTTTTTGTATTTAGGTAGGAGGTTAGAAACGAATATTCGTACCAAGTCTTTTTCTGCAGGCCTTGATACCATATGGGTTGATTTCTCTCTCCACCTATTTAGATAAGTGGTAAAACCTTCATTTTCACCTTGTTTAAGAACCTCGAGTTCTCTAAGGGAGGCTTGCAGTTGGGTGCTCAATTCGTATTGTTTCATGAAAGCAATAGTGATGCCTTCCCAAGTTTCAGTTTGCTTGGGGTCTAGGGAATATAACCAATTTTGGCAGATTGGGTCCAATGACATCGGGAATACCATTGGGTAGAGTTTAGGGTCAACCGATTTGATGATCATGGTTGCACGAAAGTTCCTTAAATGATACTTTGGGTTATCAATTGGTTTAAATTTAGGGATGTCAGTTGTAGAGAACTCTTTAGGAAGTTTCCCTTTCAGTTCAATGTTATCAATGGGCTCAAAATAGGAATTTGCATTGGTTACCCTATGAATAAAACTATCCATTGTCTTGTTGAATCCAGGAGATTCACCAGACTCGATCTTCACAAGCCTTATAGCTATTTCTTCCATCATGCTGGACAACTTGGCTTAAGCTCTAGCCATTTCACTAACTTATTGCTCGTTATTCGATGGACTTCCCATTTCAATGTCTCTTGAATTTTGGGTGGATCATGAAGGGATATTTAGAGATAGAGTGATGATGGAGAGAAAGAAATGGATTGAAGGAATGTATTTTTGCTTAAAAGTTGAGCTCCTAGGAACAAATCTGAATATTTTAAATGCATGATGATTTTTTTTTATTTTGTTTGGATGCACCTAGACCTAATGCATGTATGCACGACTCTTTAGAATGCACCTAGACCTAATATATGTGTGCATGACTCAATCTATGCGTTCGAACCTGTAAAGGGTGCCTACATATCCCAAAAGAGGGAATCAGATCGCTTGTAGTTCAGGACTACTAAATGCAGAATGCATGAGATAAAAGAGAGAGTATGAATACAATGAGACTTCTAAATGCCTATGAATGATGCACTATGCAATGCAAATGAATTCCAGTATAAATGCAGTCCTAATCGATATGAAATTCGAATGACTTCAGGATCCTAGACTTGATAGCCTTCTAACGACTTTAGAATTCTAGGTTCGACGAACTTTCAAGGATGCTAGACTCCTAATATGCATGAAACTCTAGTGGACCTAGACTCCTAAAATGAACGACACTCTAGTGGACCTACACTCCTAAAATGGTTTTAGACTCCTATATGCATGGACTTTCTATGGATTATAGACTTGTAAGATGGATGGGACTCAACTGCATTAAGACTCCTAACATGGATAGAGTTAGACGGGATTTAGAACTCTAAATGGAGTGAAATTGGATGAACCTAGACATTTGGGTCACACAGACTTCTAGTTTAGTTGGATTTCCTAAGCGGATGAGACTTTTACAACAAGATGGACACTAAAAGGAATCCTAAATGATGTGCACACAAAGGATGGATAAAATACATGAAAAGATAGGATATAGGATGATTTTTCCTTTGAAAAAAGATATGTAATAGGAAAAAAGATGGAGATTTTTTTTGAAAAAATAAGGTGGAGATAGAATTTTTGAAGTAGATAGGAGATTGAAGATGGGATGAAATTTTGAAAAAGATAGGAGAATGCTTTTTTGGAAATAAAAGATGGCGATGAATTTACAAAAAAGATGGGGATCATTTTTTAAAAAAGATGGGATATATAGTTTGGTAAAGGATGGGGATAGAATTTCGAAATAGATAGGAAATAGGGCTTGAAAATAATATGAGATAAAGTTTTCGAAATAGATTAAGATATTAGAAAAAACATGGAGATTGGCACAAAGAATGTGGATGACACAAAATTGGTGTTTGGCGCACGGTAAAGCAAGCTCGCAGGCGAGCTGCGCGCAACGCAAGGGACTCAGCCTTGCTGCGATGACCGCAACTATGAAGCGTGGCGCGCAGGACTCTACGCGGGACGCGGAAGAATTAGCACGCGGATCGCAGCAGAAATCGTGGGACGCAACGATTTCACGACAGACGCTAATAGCGTGCGCCAAGTGCAGCTTAAGCTTTTTACTTTTTGTTCTTCGCGATCATTAGTTCGAAAGTTTTGACTCAAAACATCAATAATATGAACAAAATAATGACACGGACACACAAATATGCCCAAGGAGGATAATAGTATGCAAAGTTCTCAACCTAAAGTCTAGTTCTACGTTCAACAATGGTCAGTTTTAAGTCCTCCCTAATGAAGTTGCCAAATTGTAGGCATGGATTTTTTAATTCCTTTAATGCCTACACGCGGTGTGAGCGCGTTTATTTGACTACCCCATTGTTAAGGTTTTATTAAAAGTATGTTTTGAAGTCGCCAACAATTCTTTAAAGAAAAATCATAAACCTAATTGGATATTGAAACGGTAGGGACATCTTAGGGACTTATCCAATGTTGATTTTCCCGTCTAGACTCCATAGATGGTCAGGAACCAAGAATTGAGTATGGGGGTTAGGGTACAATACAGTCAGGAACTATATTGTCCATTGCTGGCCTCTACTAAATATGATTCATTACAGATTTTATGCAAAAGAATAATCATATAACGTTTTAAGCACCCTAAAAATATATAATTAATCTAAGTTGGTTCGGAAAACACATAAAAAGACTAATTATTTAGTGACAAGTTATTATGCAAACATATTACAAGGTTCCTAGCAAGTTGCCCAAATTATCTGAATTAAATAGAACAGTTCTTTAGGTCTTGTTTAGCAATAATACAAGGTGATAAATATTGCAATCAGGCATGAAAAATAATTTGTTAATAAAAACAAAAAAAAAAAAATTACAGGGAGTTAGTATAATTCGTACAATACTAGCTTACAGCACAAGAGTATACTAATAACCTACATCATGAATAGAAGGTTAGTAACTTCAAGAAAATAATAAAAATAAATAAATAAAGCAAATAAAGTTAGTTAATTTAGTTGACCCTAAGAAATTATACCACCGTCTGGGGTCGTTGATTTGTACAGATCTTGAATCGAAAGTTGAACGAGTCACCATCTGTGTGTACGGATCTTGCATACATCTGTGTGTTCAGCAGCTGATGTATGCAAGCCACCATGGATTGGTTGGGTGTAAGGTGGAATGGCATATCTTTGGTGCAAATGTGGAGATGGCTCAGAAGCAGATATAATGGATCCAAATTCAAACAAAAATGTTGCTTTTGCTACATTGGCTGCTATGGTATACATGATATGGAGGAATAGAAATAGTGCTTTTTGGGATAGTCTTATACATACTATTGAATATACTATTAAGGAAGTCAAGTACATAGTTAAGCATAAGATTAGTCAGATTATTAGTCCTAATGTTCAAGAGGTTGACAGAAGTTGGTTTGAGGAACTATGATGTGTAATGTGCTGGGCCTGTCCAGCATTGTAGTTTGGTGGGTCTGTTTTCCCTCCTTAGAGGTGTACGTCTTTTTTGGTTTATGCTATTCACTTAATTACCAAAAATAAAAAAAGTTGAACGAGTCGTTAAAAAACAGTGTCTTATATTGTTTTTGTGTTATTTGATTGTGCGTGATATGAGCGTTATGTGATGTTGATGATGATCACAAGATAGAATTTATGTTGTTGTATGTTGATGATGCATGGAGCATCAGAGAGGTGTGGGAAAATATAGGCAGTATGAGGATTTGATAAGATGGCGTTTGGTGGTGGTGATCTTGGTGTGTGATGCTGTGTCGCAAGATGATGAAGGGTGATTGATATAAGTGATGTAGTATTACGTAGCAGGGAGGTAAGATGCGCAGGTAATCTTAATTTTTGTTGAGATTTCGGACTTTTTAACATTACCGCTCTAAATTCTTTTACGTGGCGCCAAAATTTGCACTTACCCTCCAAAAGTCCAAAGTGAGAACTGAATGTACGTAACTAATTATATGGAATGGATGTAATGAGTCCAATTTTACAAATTTCAACGATTTAATCATGAGAAAACATCGTCAACCTAAATAAGCAAAAAAAATAATTATATTTAACTGGACTGGACTAGATTGGACTGGATTTGAACTCAAGGAAAAATTTCGGACTGGACAGAACTGAACTCATAAAAAGTTCGGATCGGATTTGGACTCGATTTCTCGAGTCCAAAAAACGTTGGAGTGGATTTGGATTTGGCAAAGTCCACTCCAATCCAATCCACTTACACCTCTGCTTGATACTGATATGTCGAATGCTCCCCAATCTACATTGGCTGATGATCCCCTCTCCTCTATTGATTCTCAAATCTAACCTACTAGCCATCCTGTTGCTACTCTAGAGTATATTGTTTTCTCCAACTAAATACCCGTAATTGCTCCCACCTCTTCCCTGATCCCCTCAGTATCCCCTCTCCATCTTATAGGCCTAGCTCACCCATAACTGCTAAACCTCTCACTTCACTAGTCTCCCAAGCTACATCTCCTTTTTTCCCACCTAGACCATCATCTACTACTAATCCTCCCCTCTTTGTTAAGGAACAAGAAACTCTCATTCCCCCTTAATCCAACCTTACACAGCCATGCATGCTGAAAGAAAGAAATGATGTCATTGATTCATTCAGCAAGTTGAACTCTGGGCTCATATAGTTGTATACCAAGGTGAAAATCGTAGAAAATGGCTAAAAAGCTCTCGTTTATCGAGTGGCTCCCAATCATGTTGTTGTTCTGGAGAAATTGAAGGAGGTTGTTGTGGAGTCTGCTCCTTCTCCTCCTTCTGCCCCCTAGATTATTTTTGTTGTTCCCTCTTTAGACATATCTTTTTGTTGTTCCTTCTATGTTTGTTCTCTTTTGTTTGCATTTATTTTGTTTTCGTCAATACGCCTCTGCAGTGCTTTATAAATTTGACCTAATTTTGCTATAGCTTGTGCTACTTATTTCCTAACTTGCACTTTAGATGGGACATATTATAAGATTTAATGGCTCATATTGTGTGTTTGTAACGCCCCAATCGTCAATACCAGTAATACAAACCATAAAACATTAATCTCATAATTTGACTCAAAATTTTGGCAGAGTTCCCTCTGAAAATTGGACAACCCAAAAGGGGAAATAATTTAAACATGTCAACAAACTCAATAGAATAAATGATTTTCAATCTCGAGACCCAAATCGTCGACGCTTTTGCGAAAATAACCTCAAGAGGGAATCAAACCCAACTAATCTACTCAATATTAGAAACCCATCTAAAAGATCTAGAATCAGAACTCCAACAATAATAAGTTAAATAATACATACATCAACCCAAGTAAATATTTACATTTGAAACTCTTCTCAATACAAAGTTCCTCTATGAATTGTCGTCCTCACCTTAAACATCAGGAATCCAACATGAAACCTGCTTCTAGTGTCCACTGTTAGCCATTGTACAAGGTACATGGGTCATCACAGGTTCGACCCCAAAGGGAAATAACAACAACCACAAACAAAAGCAAATACAACACACATCAGCAAAAGCTAAGTACCAACACTCCTTTTTAAAAAAAATAAGAAAGCATCAAAAAATATATATTTCAAAAAATAAAAGTATAACTCAAATTCTCATTATATTGTTATCTCAAGTCCCCCATTTTAAAATTCTATGTCAATATATATCCATTCGAAGCCAAAGCATTGGTATTTCAAAGCCAGTTTAATTATACTCGATGTTCATAATCCTTAACTTCCAAAACAAGTTAGATGATCATTATAAGAAAAATAACCTTGTAAACCATGTAGACAAGAAAAGATTCAAATAGAATTACGAATAAGTTTCATCATCGAAATCACAAAGTAATCGAGTGACAAGTTATGACGGTCACAACATTTGAGTATCTTAAGATATTAATAACGATTCATTGAGTCCATAATCATGACTATTTCATTTTTGATAATTAAATACAAAACGAGGAATAAACATCAATTATTATCAAGTCCCAAGATCATTCCATTAAACAAGAGTTAACAAATAATCCAAAGAGAAAGAGTGAATCTCAAAGCCCCGCCCGACCCACTAAATAGCAAACGATAGACCGGGGAGTCCCGGCCGGTCTATCATAATGTAAACCCGGGAGCCCCGACCTGTTTACCAATAAATTCAATGGCCAATAACCTATAATGTGCACACCCCCTCAACTCAAGCTTTTATGTGACCCGGGAGCCCCGGCCGGCCACAATAGAGAAGAGGACGATTTAATATCTTGCCACATACGGCGAAAATTAGTCAATCCAGTATCTCTCTCCAGTTGGGGCGAAGATAAAATAAAAATATATTAATATCTCCAATAGTTAATCCATGTATGTAATCTTTCACTTTCAGTTATTAATGTCTTTAAGAAAGCTACAAAGGTACAATCTTTCTTTCACAATGATCAAAGAACCAACAAGCTTCTTATGTATTGTTTATGTCTAAGAAATTAAGGATTGTTGTAGGTTGAGATACTTGATGTGGGACCCAAGAAGATACGCCTGAGCTCCGTTATCTGTACACCGGAATCCTGCAAAACAAGGTTAGACTACCTCGAGGGTTGTTCCGGGATCGCCTCTCCGACGCTCAAGTCAGATGTGATTGAGGTAGAGAGAATGCATTAATTGTAGAGAGAAAAGCTCTAGCTTTTGGTAGGTTAGTACTAAATACCTGTTTATTAATGAGACTGGTGCTATTTATACTGTTGGGAATTCCCAAACTAGTAACCTTGATAAGATGGGCCTTTCTTGGGATATCACTATAATCACACAAACTTATCAAATCATTCGATATCATATCGTATTCTTCATTCTGAATCAACTCTATATAGTTCCATATTCACTTCAAATAGGACCATTAATCTGATATAGATCATACTCTATAACATAAACATAATAAAGCTGCGAAGAGGACTCATTACAGTTAATCATAACACTTTCCGCTACTTTTAAGCTTATTAACAATATTTAGGTATGATCTAGGTAATTGAAATAGTAATTTATGTCGGATAATACTCTATCTATACCAGAATCAATACACCATTTCAAACGAATCAACACATGTTTCGTAGTCATATTGATCACATCTTTTCATATAAACTCATTAAAGGATTCAATAACATTTCTTAACAAAACAACCAAAAATCTCAGGAAGACTAATTAAGGATCGAAATCGATAACTATTCCTATACTCTATAAGTCCTAATTAGGGACTATACGTGATATATAAACTTCCAAAGACCGCATTATATAATCAACTCACACTAACTACTATGAATTCTAGTTTTAATGATAATTTAGTCCAACAATTCTAGCTTATATTATGAGATACAACATAATAATTCACGGCACAAAACTTCAATTACTACTAACAATCTGTCTAACAACTCAATCCATCATCTATAATGCATATTCAATTCTACTTTCTCTAAGTATACTGAGCTCCTATAATATGTAATATTGAATCAAGATATACAAGTTGATTCAAACTTATCTCTGAAAATAATCAACCAAATACTATAGTTTAGTTCATTTCACATTCAACACTCAAAACCCAAAAATCTAAACAAAATCATATGAATCTGAACAACTAGAAAGAACAAAAGAGCAAGAGTGTTGCACCTCACGATGGGCCGCGATTAAGCGGTAACACCGCACAACAGCGGTGGCAATGGAGGAGCAGACAACATCGGCGGCAGCACCGCCAATTCGCGACAACACTAACAGCAGTAAATCGAGTAGAGGAGAGAGAGAAAGCATACAATAGCACTGCTAGATTGCAGCGGCGAGAAGCTCCGGTGGGAAACGGCGGAGGCGGTAGCACGCCGGCGAGCTAGTGAAGAAGTATGAAGAGAGAGAGAGAGCGAGGGAACCACGACGAGGGAGAAACGAGGCTTTTAAAGTTTTTGGGGGAAAATGAAACCCGATAGAGAGAGACATGAAGGCTGGGGGTTTGGGTTTTCCAGATAACCGACATTGGGGGTGTTTAGGATTTGATTTTCTTTTCTACCATAATCCAAATGTTCATACTACACAATGTACTAACTTACTTGCAAATACGCTAATACGAACATATAACTATATCCAATTAAACTCCAAATCGAGAATGAGGGAGTGGAAGGGTGGTAAGCCCTTTCATCTTCCACCCACATGTTGTGGGTTCGATTCTTATCGGGGGGTTTGGGGGGCTTTGGGGTAGGTTGTATTTAGGTGCCCTATGAGAGGGCGTTAATGTAATTTATCTTAACAATTTAAAAAAAAAAAAAAAAAAAATTAAACTCCAAATCGAGAATGATGGAGTGGAAGGGTGGTAAGCCCTTTCATTTGCCACCCACATGTTGTGGGTTCGATTCTCATCAGGGGGGCTTTGGGGTAGGTTGTATTTAAGTGCTCTGTGAAAGAGCGTTAATGTAATTTATCTTACCAATTTTTTTTAAAAAAATTAAACTCCGAACCATTCAAACTCATTTTCAGAGATATAATAGGTTGTATTTAAGTGCTCTGTGAAAGAGCGTTAATGTAATTTATCTTACCAATTTTTTTAAAAAAATTAAACTCCAAATCATTCAAACTCATTTTCAGAGATATAATAGTATAATTAACCTAACAAAATAATTAACTTATAATTAAACGCGTCAAAGGTATTACTTACTACGTATAAATCTCTATTCTATATGTCAAGAGGGGTAGGATACCAAAAAATAGAAAAAAGAAAAAACAGAAAAAAGAGGGATAACTACCTACATTAATTAAACAATTAAAAAAAAGGAAAAATAAAAAAAGGACCTACCTAAATAATAAAAAAATAAAAAGATAAAAAAGGTACTACGAAAAGAAAACAGTGAATACTTACAACATAGTCGGTTACTTCTCTCTCAATTAATTTAATTTTTTAAATTTAAATATCTTTGATTTAGTGGGATAAACTGATTAAAAATTCAAAAATGCCTCACTTATTAGATGTAATTAACAATTAATTTATTTTTCTACATGTTTTCGCACACATCTCTATTCTACATGTCAAGAAGGGTAGGAAACCCAAAAATAGAAAAAAGAAAAATAGAAAAAAAGAGGGATAACTACCTATTTTAATTAAAAAAAATAGGTAAAGGAAAAATATTTAGAACACAATCGGTTCTCAATTAATTTTATTTTATAAATTTAAATATATCTGATTTAGCGGGATAAAATGATTAATATTTCAAAAATCCCTAATTTATTAGATGTAATTAACAATTAATTTAATGTTCTACATGTTTTCGCACGCATCGCGTGCATATAGAACTAGTAACATATAATATCAACACCAATACAACAGTAGAAGATCATTAGTTCCAACATAAACATAATAAATAATTCCTATTTAATATATAATTTTGACTGATAATGATGATTAAAAAACTCTTAAAATTTTGGGTTGTTACAGCTTTGTTTCCTTCTTCAAGTTTCCTTGTTATTTTATCATACTTGTATCTTTTTGAAGTTCACAAAGGGGAAAAATATCTACGGCAAATACTTTCTCATTTTTCCAAACAAATCCTTTGTTTCCTTCTTCTCTTGTTTTTATTAAATCAAATATACCTTACAATAAATAAACACTTGTGTATTGTTTCTCTCTAAATCTTACCTTCGTTGTCATCATAAAAAAAGGAGAAATTGTTGACTCAGTTTTGAAGATTACATATAATAAAGACAAACTTATTAGGACTAATACTATACAAATGTTATTTTTAGTGAAATAGGGTTATCAATGGACTTTGAAGGATCTAAGGAGTATTGGACTTTAGAAGACTTGATGGAGCTGCTGGATGTGAAGTTCCCAAAGTTATATTAGTTGATACTAGGAACTTCTGTAAAAGACAAGCAACGAAGTGGACAAGGAGTTGTTCCAAAATTTAGAAACAGAGAAGTTTATAGACTGTGGAAACGACTATATAAGAAAAGTTATTTAGCACTATGAACTAATTAAGGACATATTAGGCAATTAGATCAGGTCCTTAGACTTAATTTTGTTTTATTAAATAAGTACTTTTAGAAAAATTTAATCTTTTGGGTAAAATAAAAAATAAACAAATCTTATCTTTACCTACTTAGTGATTTATCTTAATTATTCCAGTCATGGAAAAATAAGCTATATTTCCTTTGACCTGTTTATCAAAACCTATCTTTAACCTGTTAAAAATGGTTTATTTCTAGAGGTTTGAATAAAATTTGATCTTATCCTTTAAAGTATTGTTCCTTAGATCAAGATGAAAATATAATGGGTTGTTACTTAGAGATATGTATGGATCAATCATTGAGTAGCACGTATCTATAAAAAGCTCACTGTTGGTTTCATTTCTTGTATCATTGACTGAGAGAATAAGATAGCAATTTTCATATGTCTTTTTGTTCCTAGATTTGTTGTGAGTTTCTCTTAATGTTAATTCGAATATTGTAATTTAGTTGGGGTTGAGATTTTGAGTGAAATCTTGAATTTGCAAGAAGATTTTGAGTGAAGTCAAGAGAGAGTAACAACAATTGAGGGCCTGTTGTACGGATTGTTGTTCATACTGGAATGAGAGAAAGAACTCTATAATAATATGTTATCTGAGTTGCTGACCTATTATTAGTGAATGATTTGTGGTTAAAATCCCTTGGAGTCGAGGTTTTTACTTCTTATAAGGTTTAGGAAGGTTTTCCTCGTAAATCTCCTGTGCCTTTGCATTGTTTCTCTTGTTGTTCTTTAAATTCCGCAAAAATTATTTAATGTTCCCAAGAATACAATTCATCTCCCTCTTATATTATTCCTAGTTAAATATCATATACCCTGCTTTTCCAATAAAAAATTATCTGCCCAATCTATAGAAGTTACAAAGAGTGATGATATATGGTTATAATTGGTTGAAGATTTACCAATTGGGGTTGGCGTGAGTAGTTAAGGGCATCTCGCTCCTTAATCAAGGTCTCGGGTTCGAGCCTTGGTTATGGAAAAAAAACCCAGCTGGGAGGGATGCTACCCTTCGAGATACCCATGCAAACTCCCGCGGGAGATTAGTCCATTCACCAAAGTCGGTGGGAAACTCCTCGTAGTAGGACAAAAAAAGAATTGGTTGAAGATCTTGTGTATCATATTCGAAACTTCAGCAAAAGGTAGCGCACATCCATTAAATCTTCCTATTCATTGACCCTTCAACAAGTTCCTCCGGTCCGTGACAGCTCACAGCATTATAGATATTTGTATGTCATATGTAGGATGTACATTGCGTTAATAAGTATCTCGCTTGGAAAGAGAAGTCATCAATCCCTTTCATTAATCTCACACGTCAATTGAAATTTCTTGCTCAAACAAAGAAATGTAATAGTACTAATATCCTCAAAAAATGCCTTAAATAGTCTTTAAGTGGCTTATGCCTATCATGATATTGATATAGATATCGATGCATTAGAAAATGGCCTTGATTTACTGTATTCCTAAGCACAATGTCCGATATAAAGAATCTAGATAAGGAGACTTATAATTGGAGTAGGTGATAAGCATTTGCAGCGAAAGAGTGGAGCATCTATTGTTCTTTTTTTCCGAAAACGATAAATGAGAGTCGCAACGCCACGTATATAACTGCATGGAAAGTGTTCAATGGAAGAAGTAGAAAAGAATAAATTTGTAATATTATTCAACTAATCTTATATGCAATGCATTTGCGCTACTTCCCTTTCGTTATTTTTTTTTTCTCAACGAAATATTTTGCCTGACATCGAACTGTCAATGGGTCACTTTTGGAATTTTTGCTTTAATTTCCCGAAAGAATGTTAACCTATTTTGCCTGACATCCAACTGTCGATGTGATATAGTGACTGTTCATTTTCATATAGTCATTTTTTACGATCTAAAAATATACTAATCTATCATTTTTTAATATAGTGGTAGTATTTTTTTATATAATTACTTTATCTTACACTAGTTTATTATTGCACTTTATAGCCGACTAACATTTTTTTTTACAAAGTAACCATTAGAATCTATAGCTACTCCTCTCAGTGGCGGGCCTAGGAATTTCAATCTGGGGGTACAGACGTATAACAAACGCAATAGTAGGGGAAAAAGTGCATAAATTGTTTAATACTAAGTGTTACAATAACCAAGATATGTATAGTTATACAACCCAAAATAAGAAAAAAAAATCATATAGTTCAGATTACATTTGCAATGCATGAGTCCTCATATTTTGAAATATCTTCATCTGGGGAAAATATACTTGATTTCAATCTTCAATTTCAAATACACACTAACTAATGAATAATATCAACAATTTACATGTACATATTCAGTACTTAAAGAATCTAACTAACATACTTCTATATGAAAGTAATCAATTAATTAAACAAAGTAATTTTTAAAAATGGAAAACAAAATTTAAAACAATAAAACAAGAAACTTATAACTTATTGTATTGTAGTGAATGAGAGAGAGAGAGAAAGTAGTTTGACTAGTGTGGACATTACCTAGAAAAACTCTCTAGGATATATTTTTGCTTGCTTAGAAACTTTTTTTTTCGTTTCTTAAAATTTGTTATTCGCTTTTCAAAAATTCAAACAATAAATTCAAATTTTGTAGTTCGGATCTACGAGAAATGAATTTGATTTAGTGATTGATTTGAAATCTGAATGGAAGAATTGTTTAAGGGTCAAGGCCAAGGCCAAGGCAGGGGTAGTACCAGCCTTCCATGCAAAGTCAAAAGCAAATGCAGAAGTAGAGGAGAGATAAAGAACGAAGATCCCCCTTGTGAAGAGGAAGGGGGAAGATCGCATGAAATTACTTGAGATTTCCACCATTTACAACAAATTGAGGCTTGAAGTTTTGAGGAATTTTGTTTATGGAAGTCGTCTTGCAATTAGTTGTGTTTGCCCAAATCAATTGAAGAAAAAACACAAATTTTAGGTGAGATCAAAGAGAGAGAAAATTGGAAGCAGTTGTTCTTTTCTCCAAGATATATTACGTTCATGAGTTTATCTAATACCTTTATTATACTCTACTGGAGCAACAAATCTCCATCACTACAACTATGGTTTCACACTTTCACTTGCTTTCTCCTTCCTTTCTGGGCTTATGGCTTTCCCTCATGATTTTTTTTTAAAAATTAAATCTTTTCTTAAAGATGGGGATATAGTTTTACTCCCATGTCCCATTCTCGGTTCGCCACTAACTCCTCTTTTATATCTAGTGTTTCTTTAACGCAGTGACTTTTTTTTTCCTATAATTACATGCAATAGCATTAGGTCCCCCCTAAATTTAGTTTTGACCAGGTCCATATAACTTTTTTACTAACATATATTGGATGAAGTGGGCGAATGATAATAATATTGATGCATAAAACATGTAATTTTACAAGCATTTTGATTTTGAAATGTGGTCTCATCTCTTAAGTACCAAATTTTGGTGGTTTTTGAAAAACTGTTTTTGTCAAATTTTAGATCTCCAAATAATGCTATGTATTATTAGGGCTTATATATATAGCATTTTTTAAAACCCTTTTCATTTATGTTTTGGGGTTTCTAATAAAGGGTAAACAAATAAATATACATTGGCTTTAGACTATGTAAGAGTTACATCAATAACGACACGCTTACTTTAAACTCCCATCATCTTGGTGCATCTTATATGTAGCATTTTGGCACACACTTAAATAATTAGAGTGTGAATAGACGCATGGCTTGAGGAGACCGACGACACTCGTCACAATATTGTAGGGGTAAATGTTAGATGTACAGTATGCATTTACGCCTAATCCAATCCGATTCGAACAAAATTTGAATTTTAAGTTTCCAATCCAAATCAAAAGAAATTTGAGTTTGAGTCCAAACCAATCCAATTCGAATTTTCAAATACTTGATTGAATCTAATCCGAATTATTCAATTTTTCTATACTCGGTTTTTTCTATGAAATAAATTTGACACGAGCATTTAAATAAAGTGTTCGATAACAGATGTTGAAGGTTTGCAGTGTACTCAAGAGGGGGCGAGGTTAATTGAGTACTTGAACGATCTGGTGCTAAATTAAAATTATTTCGATTTAAATGGGAACCAGTTGGGCTGGTTCCTGACAGCGGAACCACTAGAACTTGAAAGCAGCAATGACCATAGCAAATTTAACGAGGTTCAGCCAAACAAGACCCTACGTCTTCCTATGCTAGTTTTCTTATTAATCAACTCAGAAAAACAAGAATACTCTCGCACTCTCTTGTTTCCATTACTCCAAGGAAACAACACACCCCACACTAACTCTAATGTGCTATTTCACACTTGAACTCACAAGCACTCGTGAATGAACTCACAAACGCTACCCAATCTCTAATCCCTTTGTTTGAGATTCAATACAATCAGTTTCTCTTGACTCACACTTTCTTACAAAGCAAATAAAGAGTAAAGTAATGGTTTATGAGATGCGTACTCTATTTTAGGAAACTGTTCAGTTGTTCTCTTTGTGAAAGCTCTCTAAAATACTCAATGAAATCCGGGAGAGCATCAAGGGTGAAGGAGAGTCATGATTCAGTATTTATATATAGACCTAGGTCTAGCCTTTGAGCATGCCCTAACTCAAGATATCAAATATATGATAATCCTAAGTTATGGAAAATATATGTTGAACAATATCTTTCTCGGAGGAAAGATATTATCCAAGATATACACACGCTTTCAGGCAAGTAACTGAACTATGATTCTAAAGGTTGACAAACATTTCTTATGGAAAGTATTTGAGAAAATATTTTTCCAAACTCTTTTCTAAAACAACCAGCTTAATCACCCGGTAAAGTAACTAATAACTAGACCTGTTACCCTACTTAGTAGTGTTCTGAATATGTAACCAATTTATAACAGCCCGGATTCTCCCTAACAGCTTACAAAGGGTTAAACACAGCAGAAGAGATTATGGTCGAGATAAACCGGACTATTGCCATCACATTCATATAATTTACCAGCAAACCATCATTCAGTTAACCATAAATTCATAATCAAATTGCTAATCATATTCCAAACTTTAAATGGGTGTTCCAAATTCAAATAGAGATTAAAAGTGTTAGTACCGACAAGGGAAGCACACAACCATCTCATAGTGGCAAGACCAACGCCACAACCACCGCAAGACAGTGGCGGAACCACCACAGCCCCAAGTGTCGTAGTAGCAACACAAGCAGACAAGTGAGAAGGAGAACGCGAGCAAGGGAAAACAGCATAGCAACGATTTCGGCAGCAGCAACGATGGCAAACCCACCACCAAAAATTAGAGAGAGATAGAACAAAACAACAACTACTGCATCACACAAGAAGAAGTGAGAGTGAACAACAACACAACGGTGCGGCGCAGACAGCTACGCTGATCTGAGCGCCGGTAGTATCACTGCAAGCAGAAGGCGACAACGGCGTCAAACAGGGGGGAGGGAGCCTGAGATGCGAGAGAGAGAGAGCTTAAAGGGATGGGTTTAATTTTATCCATTCTACCGACAAGGGAGGGGGTTTAATTGTTCTAGATGGAAACCGACAAGCCAAAAGAAATGGACCCGACCCTCTATTTCCTATTTGGCCAAAGGCCACTTAACTAAATTTTATATAATTAAAACTCAAAATATTTTTAATAATAACTTCACATAATTAAATAAATAAATAAATAACTATACTACAACACGACAAATAAATTCATAATAATAATATTTGGAATATAATTAACTTAATAAATATGATTATCACTTAATAAGTGCTTTTCAGAATAGGGCAATTACATACTACCACCCTTATTAAAAGTTTTGTCCTCAAAACTTGCAAATAATAATATAGAAAAACAAAAATCTCAAGCTCTTAAGTTATTAAGCGTCCCGCCTCCATTCTACCATCACCTTATGTATCTCTACTTCAAATTGACTCGCGAAATCAAGGAGCAAAGAAGACAAAAGGGGCAAACTTGTTAGCATTGGATTCCAGTAATCTCATTTGCAGAGATCTCGTTTGGAATTCACTTACTTAAGCAAAACATATAAGTTTCTTTGAAATACACACTTTAAATAAACAATATCATAGACAATTAAGTCATGACAAGATAACACTATACACATTAACAAACATACAAACAAGATACTAAATATTCACATAAATAGTTTCATATAGCACACGCATAAGCGCAAACACTCAAACAACTTGATTCGTTTATACCTAACACTTTAGTCAATCTTATATACCTATTTTTAACCTCTACGCCATGATATGGAGATCACAACGTATCCAAAAATAATCAAGCTCTGATACCACTTGTAACAACCCAGATTCTCCCGACTAGCTTACACAGGGTTAAACACAGCGGAAGACATTATGGTCGAGCTAAACCGCACTATTACCATCACATTCATATAATTTACTAGCAAACCATCATTTAGTGAACCATAATTTCATATTCAAATTGCTAATCATATTCCAAACTTTGAATGGAACAAAACCCAAATAAAAATAGAGATTAAAAGGGTTAGTACCGACAAGGGAAGCACAACCATCTCACGGTGGTAAGACCAACTCCACAACCACGGGACAGTGGCGGAACCACCACAGCCCCCAGTGCCGTAGAAGAAGCACAAGTAGACGAGCGAGGAGGAGAATGCGAGCAAGGGAAAATAGGGCAGCAACAACGTTGCGGCCAGGGCATCGGCCCAACAAAAGGAGATAAAGAACAAAACAACAACTGAAGCACGCAAGAAGAAGAGAGAGAGAACAACGACACAGCGGTGCGGCATAGACAGACGCGCTGGTCTGAGCACCGGCAGCATCACCGCAAGCATAAGGTGGCAACGGCGCCAAACAGGGGGGAGGAGAGCCTGAGATGTGATGAGAGAGAGAGAGATATCACGGGGAGATAGAGAGCTAAAGGGATGGGTTTAAGTTTATCCATTCTACCGACAAAGGAGGGGGTTTAATTGTTCTGGATGGAAGCCGACAAGCCAAAAGAATTGGACTCGACTCTCGATTTCCTATTTGGCCAAATACCACTTAACTAAATTTATATTTTTAAAACTCAAAATATTATTAATAAAAACTTCACAAAATTAAATAAATAAATAAATAAATATACTACAAAAACGACAAATAAATTCATAATAAGAATATTCGAAATATAATTAACTTAAGAAATATGATTATCAGTTAATAAGTGCTTCTCAAAATAGGGCTTTTACACAACTGTTTCCATATTCAAAAACCTATTGTTTCACACTTAAGAACAACACAAACAATTCCACTAAAAATATCATACTTCAATATTACATTGAGACCTAAGATGAATCAATTAAAAAAATCCTAAACTATCTTCATGCACTTTAATCCTTGAAGATTCCCTTTAATCAACAATGAAGAACTTTGTCTTTTCCTCGAACAACTTCAAGAGGGATTCTTAGCTTCAACTCTTGGAATAACCGATTTGTTACACAAGAACTCATCATAGCATAGCAAATATTCTTTTGACTGTATCATTATACAACCAGGAACAGTTGGATACCCACTTTTCAATGTCCCTAAACCCCAGTCCTCCTGTGTTTTTTTGCTTTACAGAGATTATCCGAGGTAACAACTCCTAGTTTATTATCATTATGAGTACCAATTCACAAGTAGCATATATACATGAATGCTCATCAAAACACTATTGACCAGCTGTGCCCTAGCTATAAAGGACATGTTCCTGAAACTCTAAGTCCTAATCCGACTCACCATCTTTGAAATCAAGCCCTGCGAATCTTTAGCTTTCAATTTAGTGGTGGAAATAGGCACACCAAGGTACTTGAAAGGCATTGAACCACAAGAAAACCCACTAACACCAGTGACTCTTTGAATCTCCTAAGCAGACATCCTAGCCTAATACACTTCAGACTTGCTTCTATTCACGTCCAAGCCAGATGCATTTGAGAACATTTGAAAAACTTGCAACGTAGTGCATATTGATATGAAGTTTCATTACAAAAAAGCAAGAGATCATCAACAAAACATAAGTGAACCAATTTTTATTCCTTGCATCTAGCATGATACTTGAAGTCTTCCATTTCACCAATATATGCGAAGATTTTATCCAAATAGTCCATACCTAGGGCAAAGAACAAAGGAGACATGGGTTTAGGAAACCCAACATTTTCATGCATATGTTGAATGAAGTTCCAGTTTATAATGTCATAAGCTTTCCTCAGATCCAAATTCATCAAGCAACTAGCTCTAGTGCTCTTTGTATTGCACATTTTCACCAAGTCTTGACATATCAAGACATTGTTCAGGATACTTCTTCCAGCTACAAATGCTCTTGGGCTAGGAGGAATTATATCAGGCAACACTTCGTTAAGCTTCTCACTTATAAGCTTTATGATACATTTATAAATCATAGTACAACATGCTATGGGCCTGAAGTCGGCCAAGACAGTCCATTTTAGGCACCAACGTCAATGTAGTAACATTAACCACTTTCAACAATTTTCCAATTTAAAAAAAGTCTTGAACAGCTTCAGATATCTCCTTCCCAATAACATCCTAGTTGTGTTCAAAAACTTACTGTTAAAGCCATCTGCTCCAGGAGCCTTGTCATCAGGAATACTAAAAATCATTCGCTTCACATCGTCCTTAGTGAATTCAACATTGATAATATTCAAGTGTGTAGAAGAAAGCTTCCCCCCTCTATCAGCCAGTGTATTCAAAACAACATGTTTCTGCTCTTTGCTAGAGAAAAGGTTATGATAATAATCAAGAAAAGCCATCTCAACCTTCACTTTTTCAGACATCCACTCCGCATTTGCATTATGAATTGGATGGACTTTATTCTTGTATCTTCTAGTTTTAGTAGCTTGGTAAAAGTTCTCGGTGTCTGCATCACCATCCTTTAACCATGCTAACTTTGACTTCTATTGCAAAAAGGTAATATGATTCTTCTTTTTAAACTTGTACTGAGCCATAGTTGCCTTCTCTCTACTAATAAGCTCTCGACTCCATGGGTTGTTTTGTATTTCATCCCGATCCTGGTTGAGTTCCTCTTTAGCCTGTTAGGCTCATGTCTACCTCATCGTCAAGCCCATAATATTGCAAAATCCATATCCATTTTAAATCCTCTAAATCATTTCCCATTCCCAATTCCCACTTCCATTTCTCACTTCCATTTCCCATTTCTCATTTCCATTTCCCATTTCTCATCTCCATTTCTCATTTCCATTTCCTATTTCTCATTTCGATTATGAAATTAATACTTTCTTGAACATTCTTCTCTAATATCTCTTTTCGATATTTATTTTTATTTATTTTCAAATTATTCATATGCATGTTGTATGATTTAATACTTTCATAACATCACATGCTTATTTTTGTTAATCAAAGACCTAATTACATGTTCCAACGCTAAATTCAGATAATTTGGACAATTGGATAAGGTTCCAAATTATTTGATTGCAGAGTAACATGTCACCCAAAAATTAGTCTTTTATGTGTTTAATGAATGAATAAAGATTAATTTTACATTGCATTAACATATTATGTGGTTAATTAATTGCATTACACTTGATATGAATCGTTATTAAGTAGAGGCCATCAATGGGCGAATTTGGTTCCTGATCTTATTCGTACCTTCACCCCCAAACTGAATCTTTGGTTAATTCATTGACCTTTCACGGAGTCATGACGGGAAAATCTACATTGACTAAGTCCCTAAGTTGTTCCTATGGTTTTCTAATATCCAATTAGGTTTATCACTCTTCCTTTAAAAACTTGTTGGCGACTTCTTTCTTTCAAAATATTTTTCAATAAAACCTTTACAACAAGGTAGTCAAATACGCGCTCATCCCTTGTAGGCAATAAAAACACGCCTACATCAAGAAACATCAAAGAACATGGAGATCTATGAAATAAAAAGGTAACTTTCACAATCACAAATCTTAATGAAATACATCTTTTGTAAAATCGTAAATTTTTGAATTTCTTATCATAAAAATTTGCATTTCTTTTTCAAATTGAAGTGTTATTCTTATACTTGCTTTAATTATACATATATGAGGTTGAAACTCAACCAGTATTTTGAAACTGGTATTCATTCCTCCTTCATTAAATATTGTTCATTTAAGTCCAACCCTTTTCATTTCGATTGTTATGCATGTTTACTTGTTTAATATTATCCTATTGTTACTCAATGTTCATTTATGTATTTCAAGTTGTTCATGTGTTTCTTTATGTTCATCAACTTTTCGATTTAATTTAAGTTATAATTCATTTTTTTTTATAATTGGTTTTCTTTTGTGGTCACTTGATTATTTTATTCTTTTCTTTAATATTGGCCATTGTTCACGTGTTTCTTCATATTCTTTGATTTCTGAAACTTTCTCATTTGGATTATTATTCATGTTTACATAACTGATGTTCTTTTGTTATCACCCGATGTTCATTTAGTCTAACCCTTAATCATGTGCTTCTCCATTTTTATTGGTTTCTTGAACTTGGTGATCCGACTTCTTGTTCATGTTTTCATAACTAACACCCTTTTGTTGTCACCTGATGTTCATTTAAATCCAACATTTGTTCTTGTGCATTTGGTTTTCATTGATTTGTTGAACTTGTTCATCTGATTCATTGTTCATGTTTACATGATTGGTGTTCTTCTGTTGTCACCTAGTGTTTATTTAAGTCCAACCTTTGTTCCTATGTAAATGGCGTTTGTTGATTTCCTGAACTGGTTCATTTGGCTTATTGTTCAAGTTTGTGACTGAGTGTTCTTTTGTTGTCACGTAATGTTCATTTTAGTTCCCCTAAGGATAAATTTGCATTTTTTTTTTGATTGAAGTGTTATTCTCATACTTGCTAGAATCAACAACATATGAGGTTGAAATGAAGCAGAGATTTGAAACAGGTATTCGTTTCCTCCTTCATCAAATACTGTTCATTTAAGTGTAACCCTTGTTCATTTTGCTTGTCATTCATGTCCACATATTTAATGTTCTTCTGTCGTCACTCGAGGTTCATTTATGTACTTCGAGTTGTTTATGTGTCTTTTTGTGTTCATTGATTTATAGAACTTGTTTATTTGACTTACAATTCATATTTTTTTTAAATTTTTTTTAATTATGTGCTTCTCCATTTCCGTTGGTTTGTTGAACTTGTTGATCCGGGTTCTTATTCAAAAACTAATATAGTTGACCACCAACTCACTAAAAGCAAAACGACGTTGTCGCTGGTTGCGCGCACGATGCTCGTCGTAGGGTCATGTGCACCATAGAATTTGTATTCCTTTTCTTATATATATTTGTTCAAATAAGAATGAATTAATTAGTATTTGATTGATAATCCTCTCTATCACAATTAAGTAAATTAATTTTAAATTGTGCCATTATTAATAGATGAGGTTTTTTCTATCTTTTAGAAAAAAAAACATATTATTTTAGAGATATGAGAATGAAAAATAAAACTCTTACTGGCTTCAACAAATTAGTTTAGAACCCATACCACATATTGTACTCTATTCATGGTACACCCAAGAGCATTTTGTAATAAATTAGAAGATTAGGAGCATCTTCTTTTTCCTCTCACTATCTCAACCCCGTTTCCATTGAAATCACATAAAATGTACTACTATGAAAGAGATTTCTCAACCAGTTCAATTCTAGAATCTTCAAATCCTCCATTATCATCATCTTCTTCATCTTCATCAGGTAGTCAAGGTCATCGTTCTTCTCTCAATTCTCTTTTTTCTCTCTCTTCTTTCTCAAACTTACACACCAATATTTTCCCCAATTTTCTCTTTCTCCTCCACATTACAACCTCCATAACTGCAATTGAATTCGTAGAGTCATAGTCAATGTCGGGGGAAATTTCGTGGCATACATTTCGGCAGAAATTCATTTCTCAAACATATATTCATCCTACTCATTTGCTCATGTATAAGTAAATTGAACATATTTCTTTGCTCGTTTCGGAAAATTAACTAGATTTAGAATGTGTAGTTAAAATAAGCAGAAGGTTGTTACTCAACAATTCAAAATGAGAAAAAGTGTTTGCTCATTTATTTAGAAAATGAGCATAAGTGTATTGCTCATTTGCGCATTATATGGATTGATTCAAAATGAGCAATTATGGTTTTTCTCATTTAGGAAAATTAGTAGAATTGTTTACTCATTTAGGAAAATGAGTAGAAAGCATTTACTTTTATCTCAAATGAGAAAAATTTAGCGCATTTGATGAAAATGAGCACAAAAGTTGGTTCATTTAACAGAATAAGCAAAAAATGTTTATTCAATAGTAAAAATTAGAATAAGACTTTGCTCATTTAGGAAAATCTAAGTTTACAATTTTAAAAAGTAGTGAAAACAATATAGAATGTTGGATTATGGAATAACACCATCATTAAAATCTTGAGACAGCGAAGAAAACAATCCAAAAATGAAGGAAAGTAATGAACCAAAGATTAAATAAGAGAGCGGAGTGGTAGAGGAGAGAGAAATGAAATGAAAAAGGATGAGATAGAAAAAGAACAGAGAGAGAAAATCAGTTTGAGTTTTTAAAGCTTGGGCTAAATTATGTAATTCAGTACCAAAGCGCTTCTAATTTCGTATTGCATTATTTTTTTATGAGTCTTGAATAAGTAAAGGAAAGTTTATGTATTTATGGTATTGATTTAATTATTAATTTATATTCAACTAATTTTAAATGGGATTAATGGAGTTTGAGATTGTTTTATGAACCACTACTACAAAAAGGGGCAAAGATAATTGTTGAAATAGGCCTTATAAAACGCCTCAAGACCGATATCCATCTAAGTGCTTTTTACAGAATATATAGTGGGTAATAGAGGCGCTTTGTAAGACTAAGAATAGAGAGCGCCTCTTCTAGTAGCGTTCTCTTTTCTAGTGAAATATACGTTTGATTGTGAAGGAAAAGAATGGAATATATATGTCCTAAATGTTCTCTTTTACCCTACTACTAAAACGGTTATCTAAGATAACCATTCTCTATTCCTTCTTTTTTTTCAAAAAAAAATGCATAAATAAATCATGTTATTCACCCCCAATGTCCAAACAAAAAAATTGATATTTGATGCCTAAAAGATTTACCAAATGCCCAGAGAGATTGTCATTGGTATAAAGAAGCAATTTACCATACTTTGAGTAATGCAAAACAACATAAAGAATAACAAATATGAGAATTAAAAATCTACAACAAGAAATCTGAGATTTACAAATCCAAATTAACAAATTTGTGAACAAAAAAAAAATGAACGCTATTATTTAACCTAATTTCACAAATAAAAACCAAACCTACTTAAAACTAATGGTATGAATTAGTGGGATGTTGGTGGCGAATTCAACTTGATGCATCATCTTCCCTATCAACTGTCATCTTCTTCATCCTCCAAAATCATACACTAGTAAAAATTAGTTTACATAACCAAAAATCACATTTAATGAGTAAAAATCAAAAGAAAAATAATAATTGAAATAAACATCAGTATACAGCCCCAAAAATTAATTCAATGCAAAAATGAACAAACTTCAAGAGCCGAAAGAGAGGGCGTTTACCGGAAAATCCTCCGATGAACGTTATCGAGATAGAACTGAGTGAGATTGTCAACACGAATTCAATTCAGACTTCAAGCTATCCGCTTCATCAAGGATGAAATCGCCGAGCTCCATTATTGTTGAAACCATTTCCCTTAGTGGAGAAGATAGTTCGATCGAAGATCTACCAGAACACTTACTGGAAAGACCAATGCTTCGGTCTCACCGGCAAAACTCTCGTCACACAAAGTGTTATGGCTTTATTTTAATACCGCAAGTGAACGGTGTCGTAGCACATAGGGGTCGAACTCAGGGAGGTGCAAGATTAAACACTAGTTGATTCTATACTATGAAATAGCTACACAATCCAAATATCAAAAGAATTCTATGTAAATAATAGTTAAACTAATGACAATATATGGCAAACTATGATAACTACTAAAATTTAGCATCACCACTAGTATGAACTAATCAAAACATAACACACGTCCTAGTTTTTCAATTATAGTTTAGGCGAGATTGTCATTCCCTTATGTCTCAATAATAAAGCACAGCTGCGAACCGAAACTAAATCCTTGGTTATTCCTCAATACTTATAGCTCACGTTTGTCATAGCAAAAGGCCTAACTAATAAGTATGTCTCCTATTTTCATGGCTTACACACATAATTAGAAGCATTAAGAACCAATGTCAAATAATTCCAAATTTAGTTCTCACCTATTTTCATGGGAGAATTCAAATCAATGACAAGGTTATCTAAATTAAGACCCCACTTACATTGATGAACTCAACTAATAAAATAACAATTTAGCATCAAATAAATAACTCTTAATTCCAACTCAAACTTTTGTTGATAATATAAAACTAGGGCAAAATCCAGATCCAAAATTGACATTAAGAACAATCTTATCAAACGCTAAGAATATAATTCAATAACATGGGAATCAGAGACAATTCATATGATCAATCCATACTAGGGCTCAACTCAATCCTAAATCAAAAGACTACTCACTAATCATTGCAATAAAATTAACAAACGTAATTGGAAACATAATTAAATAAACAAAAGAGAAAGAAATGTTAGAACATTTATAGTTAAATGTATTCGTTAATAATATGTGATGTTTGCGTTTCGATGTTGTGGTGTAACGAAACGTAGTTAGTTAGAAGGAAATAACGAAAAGGCATTGTAGAGCGCTCGCTCGTTCCGCACAAAATGGGCGGGACGTGGAATTTCGTCCCAGCTAAAAGCACGCAACCTTGACGCGTCAAGCGCAAAGGTTTCGAAAAGTGCGAGCAGGGAGCATCTTTTGGAGCGGACGCTCCTCGGTGGCGGGCCAGCTGGTGGGACAAAATTCCAAGTCCCTGCCCATTTTGTGCGGACGCTCTAACAGAGCGAGCGCTCTACAATGCCTTTTCGTTATTTCCTTCTAACTAACTACGTTTCATTACACCACAACATCGAAACGCAAACATCACATTTTATCAAAGAATACATTTAACTATAAATGTTCTAACAATCCTCCTCCATTTATAGTATAAATGATTTGAAGTTCGTCCACTTGCAAGCAACATAAAACAACTAAACTTATGCATAAATGAAAATATTTAAGATTGAATTTCCACTTAGTATAATATTCTTTACAAGCTTTCGATTGAAGTGATTGACTAAGCATTGAATCACCTAATCATACGAAATATTGAAGAATCTACACACATAAGCTTACACAAACACACATGTAAATAACAACTCCTTTGAAGGCCTTGAGTTCATATCCGATTCATGAGTGTTCCAAGCCAAGCCCTGAACTTGGTGAAACGGCCAAACTTCTTACTCACATAGGTAAACCTTAATGAACATGCTCCTACAACATGAGCAACTAGTCAAAGGTTTATTAAGATATTAAATCATCCTTAAACATTGTAGAAACAAGCACTCACCTTGGGATGTGACTCTTTGAGTGCTACAAGCCACAAATCAAGTTTGATCCTCATTGAATTCAAGATCTTGCGTTGTACAAGATGTGAAGTGAGTTTTCTCCACTGACTTATGCATGGGTTTCATTCCCATCCCTCTCGAGGTTTTGTACACCATTTCCTTTGGCAATGGTTTAGTGAACGGATTCACTAGGTTCACATCAGACCGTACAAAATCAATAGTAACGACTCCATCATGGATCATCTCACGCACATAACTGTGCCTCACACCAATGTGTCGAGATTTGCCGTTATACACTTGGCTATAAGCCTTTGAAATGGTGGAAGCACTATCACAATGAATTGCAGGAGACATGGGTTTAGGCCATAGATCCACCTCACTCATCAAATTCCTTAGCCATCCCGCCTCTTTACAAGCCGAGGCTAATGCTATGAATTCCGATGCCATAGTTGAATTGGTAATACATGTTTGCTTCTTAGATGCCTAAGATATGTCACCTCCTCCAAGAAGAAACACCCAACCACTAGTAGACGAGTAGTCTTCCTTGTTGGTTATCCAACTAGCATCGGAGTAATTTTCTAACACCAAAGGATCTCCCTTGAATGTCAAACTAAAGTGAATAGTTTTATTCAAGTATCTCAATACTCGCCTTAAGGCTTGCCAATGTTCCATACTAGGATTACTAGTATACCTACTTAGCTTGCCAACCGCAAATGCTATATCCGGTCGAGTACTTGTCATAGCATACATCAAGCATCCAATTAAACTAGCATAATCCAATTGAGAGACTGGATTACCACTATTCCTAACCAACATGATGTTTGGTTCCATCGGAGTAGCACATGGAGCACTCTTTGCTCCATTGAACCTCTCAATCACCTTCTCAAGATAATGAGATTGTGACAAAGAAATTAAGCCATTCTCTCTCCTTATTCTAATACCAAGAATAACATCAGCTTCTCCCATATCTTTCGTGGAGAAACTTGAAGAGAGAAAATCCTTAGTCTTAATGACTTGCTTTAAATCAGTCCCAAAGATAAGCATGTCATCCACATATAGACAAATCATAACACCTTTACCATTATTATCAAATTTGCTATATACACACTTATCGGATTGATTTATTTTAAAACCGTTAGCCAAGACAACATCATCAAACTTTTGATACCATTGTTTTGGTGCCTGTTTAAGTCCATACAAAGATTTAATAAGCTTACACACCTTGTTTTCTTGTCCTTGGACAACAAAGCCCTCCGGTTGTTTCATATACACTTCCTCCTCCAATTCACCATTAAGGAATGTTGTTTTGACATCCATTTGGTGAATTACTAGATTATGAATAGCCGCTAAGGCCATTAACAACATAATGGTGGTAATTCTTGCCACCGGAGTATATGTATCAAAGTAATCGACACCGTAAGTTTGTTTAAAGCCTTGGACTACAAGTCTTGTCTTATACTTTTCAATGGTTCCATCGATTCTCATTTTCCTTTTGAAAATCCACTTACAACCGAGTGGTGTGCAACCGGGTGGTAAATTAGCCAAAACCCATGCATTATTTCCCATTATTGAGTCCATTTCATCATTCACAGCCTCTTTCCAAAAAGCCGAATCATGAGACTTCATAGCCTCACTAAACGTTTTTGGATCTTCCTCAAAACTAAAACAATAAAGTGTTTGAGAACAAAGAGATTCCCTTGATCCTTCCACTAAATAAAGTTGGAAATTCGGGCCAAAGTCTTTCTCTTTCCTTGCTCTCTTACTTCTCCTGATTTCAGGAATAGAAGGAGCTTCATGATCTTCAATAGCACCAACAACTTCATTTGAAATAATAGGATTTGATGTACTAGGATGATCAATATCAACGGTTGAACTTGTGCTTGGTAAGTCCCTTGGTCTAGGAATTGATGAAAAACGATTCTCATGAAAAATTGCATCCCTTAACCCAATCACCGAGTGTATTGAGACAAAATCATTATGCTCTAAGACATAAAACTTAGAGGATTTACTATGCTCCGCATAACCTATGAATATGCAATCAATTCCTTTCTCACCCAAGGCCTTCCTTTTAGGTTCCGGTAACCTTACAATTGCCCGACAACCCCAAACCCGAAGGTAATTGAGATTAGGCCTCCTACCAAACCAAAGTTCATATGGGGTAACCTTGTTCCTTTTATTTGGAACCCTATTCAAAATATAGCAAGCCGTTAGCATGGCTTCACCCCAAAACTCGTTACTCAAACCCGAGTTAGATAACATGGAATTAACCATTTCCTTTAAGGTCCTATTTTTCCGTTCTGCAATCCCATTTTGTTGTGGTGAGTACGGAGCGGTTGTTTCATGAATGACTCCAATTGATGAAAAATAAGTTGGATCAAAATATTCCCCATCCTTATCAGTCCGAAATCGCCTAAGCAACAAATTAGATTGTAATTCAACTTCGGTCTTATAAATCTTAAATTTATCAAGTGCCTCATCTTTAGAATACAGCAAGTACACATAACAATATCGAGAAAAATCATCAATGAAGGTTATTAAATACTTCTTATTTCCCAAAGATGGTGTGCTATGAAAATCACACAAATCACTATGCACCAATTCTAGCTTGTTTGATTGCCTTTGAACATTACAAAAAGCATTTCTTGTAATTTTGTTTAACATGAATGTTTTACAGTTCTCTACATTCATGTCAACTTTAGGAATCAAACCATCTTTAGACATATCATATAATCTACGATAATTAACATGACATAAACGATTGTGCAATAGAGAAGAAACATCCACCATGTAAATATAATTTACACTTTGATTATCAATTGAAAGTTTAAACATATTATTACAAAAGCATCCTTATCCTACATATACACCACCCTTACTTAAAATAAACTTATCGGCCTCAAACACCATTTTGAAACCGTACTTATTTAGTAAACCTCCGGACATCAAGTTTTTTCTAACTTCGGGTACATACGCAACTTCTCTCAAAGTCAAAGTCTTCCCGGAAGTGAGGAGCAACTCCACTTTGCCTATTCCTTTTGCCATTGTCGTGGAGTCATTTCCCATGTACAAGACTGGTCCATCATCCAAAGCTTGATAAGTTTTAAAGAAGTGATGATCTTTACACACATGCCTTGATGCCCCGGAGTCCACCCACCAAGAATCATCATTCTACACCACATTGATTTCAGTTAGCATTGCAATAAAATTCATTTCTTCATTTAAAGAAACATCATGTGCAAACTGACCTTGATGGGAATCAACCTTAGGTTGATCCTTGTTCTTCTTAGCCAAAGATATAGCCTTGCCCTTTTTCTTATCATTCCCGAGGTGATTTTTGTTGGACTTCCATGGGCGTTTCTTAGACTTTTTAGTCCCATTGGATTGCCCTTCTTCCATCATGTTGATAGAAGAAACCGGACCACTTTTTGGGTCCTTAGAGACATCTTGAGACCGGATGCCCTCCTCAATGCGGAGATGGGCACCCAAATTTACCAAGGACATGGTCTCCTTCTTATGTTTCAAAGAATTCCTAGTGTCCTTCCAAGATGGGGGTAATTTGTCAACGATGGATGCAACCGAGAATGATTCAACCATCACCATTCCTTGGTGTCTAATTTGGTTCAACATATGTTGAATCTCATGACATTGTTCCATAACGGAACGACCATAAATCATTTTATAAGAATTAAAATTGCTAACTAAAAATTTCTTACTTGATACTTTCTCCGCGATGTACTTTGCTTCAAGAGCATCCCAAAGTTCCTTGGCGCTCTCCACATATTGATAAAGATCAAACAAGGTGTCCGACATCGCGTTCAAGATATGGCATCGGCAAATGTAATCATCATTCTCCCACTTTGTTCTTGCACGAGTTTGCTCCGGGGTTTTAGTTTTCCCTTCTTCTGGCAATGGTGGCATTGGGGTGCTAAGAACATAAACCACATTCAATGTGGTCAACAGAAAATGCATCTTCTTTTGCCAACGGCGATATCCAATCCCTTCAAACTTCTCCAATTTCTGTAAATTTGTAGTCATCTATTTCAAGGAAGCCATCACTCAAAGGTTAATATTCTTGTAGATTATTATACTAAGTGGAAATTCAATCTTAAAGATATTTTCATTTATGCATTAGTTTAGTTGTTTTATGTTGCTTGTAAGTGGACGAACTTCAAAGCATTTATACTATAAATGGAGGAGGATTGTTAGAACATTTATAGTTAAATGTATTCGTTGATAATATGTGATGTTTGCGTTTCGATGTTGTGGTGTAATGAAACGTAGTTAGTTAGAAGGAAATAATGAAAAGGCATTGTAGAGCGCTCGCTCTGTTAGAGCGTCCGCACAAAATGGGCAGGGACTTGGAATTTCGTCCCAGCAGCCAAGGAGCACACACTCCCCCTTGGAGCGCCCGCTCCAAAGAGGAGCGTTCGTCAGTTTTTTGACGAATCAATTCCTTTCGCGAATTGATGCTTGTCTGTTCGTCTGAATGGTTGCGTGCTTTCAGGCTTTTCTTCTGTAAATCTTCCAAGGTATATATAGGGAGATGTCACATATTGGAATGTGTGAGATTCATTCACAAACTTGCCTTAGGAGATTATTTCTAGATTTCTCTCCTTGTTCAAACTAAAGCACATCCTTCAAAAACATTGTAGTGAATGTAGTTTGTCATCAACCAAACTTCATTGAATCTTCTTCATATCTCACAGGAGTTTACCGTGAACCTCGTTGATCATAGTGGGTCGGTAAGATTCTTGTTGGAAAGCGTATAGTTACGTGCTTGGAAGTACTATCCGGTTTCCCACAAAATACTCATCCTAGTTACACATATAACAAGAAAGAATAAAAATTGAAATGCAATGCTTGAATAGAAGAGGAATATTCAATCTTCAATCTTGAATCTCCAAATACCAATAGAAATTAAACTAGGGCAAATATGGAGAAACTAGAGAGAAAACCTAAGACCAATATAACGTGAACGTGAATAATGAATGATATATCCTAACCTAATGATAGATCCCCTAATATAAAGTTGTATCTCCTAATACTAGTAGGAAACCACATTACATGATAAGGAATTTCAATTAAATCAACAAATGGCCGACATTAAGTAATCCACGCGTGCGTAGGAAGCCTCAGCAAAATAGGGCCAACTAGCAAAGCCCATATCTCCCAAAATATAACTCGCCTTGGGTCGTATAACCTATCGTCGGAAAGCTATTCAAGCCTACTTTTCAATGTCGCTAGAATCATCTAATTATCAATATCGAGTAAAAAGTTATGCGTAAAAGAGTAAACATGACTCAATTTCCACAAATCTTTCATTGAATTCCAACTTGCATTTAGCTCCAATTTGCACTCAAAGATATACAAAATGATCCTTATCAGCGTAGCTTCCTTCCAATTGCTCCTAATTACTCAAGCTTGTCCAATAATACTCCAATTATGTTTTCAATACCTGGAATTCATCTAAGAATACCAAAAACACACGAAAGGAGTAATATTTTCCAACTTAAGTAATAGTATGCAATTATGAAGTATAATGCACCTAAATGTTCCTAAAATGTAACCTAAATGCACCTAAAACCTATATAAAAACATGATATGTCAAACTCCCCCAAGCAAAACCATTGCTTGTCCTGAAGCAATTAGACATAGACATTGGAAAAGAAAGACAATTGTAGGCGTGTTTTTATTTCGCCTACGCGGAATGAGCGCGCATTAGATTTGACTACCCCACTGTTAACGTGTTATTGAAAATTGTTTTGTATTGAAAGAAGTCGCCAATAATTATTTTTAGGATGAATCATAAACCTAATTGGATATGGGAAAATCGTAGGGACAAATTATCCAATGTAGATTTCCCCGTCCTGACTCCATAGATGGTCAAAATGAACCAAAGATTGAGTTCGAGGGTGAGGGTACAATACAGTCAAGTTCCATATTGCCCATTGCTGGCCTCTACTAAATATCGATTCATTACAGATTTTATGCCAAAGAATAATCAAATATTGTTTTAACCACTCTAAAAATAATTAGTCTAAATTAGTTCAAGAAACACATAAAAATACTAATTTTTAGTGATATGTTATTATGCAATCAATATTACAAGGAACCTAATAGGTTGTCCAAATTAATCTGATTAATATTAGAACAGTTCTTTAGGTGTTTGATTAGCAAAAATAACATGTGGGTGACAAAAGCAATAAAGCAGAACAATCTTATAATATGCATAGAATGATCAGGTAAGCATAATAATATACAAAGGCAAGAATAATATGAACATAAAATAAAAGAAAGTATAGAAAAAGGGTTAGAATATACAGTATAGCGATTTTACATTAAAGATCTACAATAGAAAAGAAAACTATTAGTAACTTCAATATAAAAATGATTTATTTAAGGACACTCAGGATTACACTGTGGCTTGGGTCTGTGAGGTTGACAACCTTCGGGACGAGCAATCGTGAAGCTTGAAAATCTAAATGTATGAAAGTATGTAGATTGAATGTATTTTTGTTTGAAAGTATGAGTTTTTTTAGGGAAGTTTTGTAATTCATAGAGAGGTTCGTAAAGTATCCGTCGAGTTCGAAGTGTGTTAATGTGAAAAATCCGTTCTTAAATCTGTTCGGAAATCAGGCCTATTTATAAGGAAAACGACACTGCGCCAGGCGCAGCTGATGTGGCAAGCACATGACGCGGCATGACCAGTAAGAAGCGTACACGTGGTACGAGTTTTGAAAAAGATAAGAAAGAAAACTGCGCTTCATGCAGAGCTGTGCGCCAGGCGTACGTCATAATGTGTGGCATAGTGCCACGTGTCAGGAAAGCTGCTCTTGGCGCAGCTCTTGTTGCCAGGCGCAAGGCTGTGCGCCAAGCGCACGCCAGGCGCAACAGCCTGGCTTTTAACACGTCTTTGCCAGCTTGTTTAGAACGAATTTTAAAAGATTTTCTTTTATCTTTTAATTTCGGAAATCTGATTTTACGGGATAAAATTTGATCTTAAATAAAAAAATATCTTTTGAAAATATTTATTTATTATAAATAAACACAATTAATTATTATTAAACAATTAATTGGGCTTTTCAAAGAATTGGGCTCAAAATACAATTAATTATCATGAATAAGAAATTGGGCTTTAAAATAGGACTTTAACACTTTTCAAAATGGTTTTGAATAGCTTTTCCGACTGCTCTGCCCTTGGATCGGACCAATTAAGACCACGGTATGTTTCATCATCGGATCCTTAAATGGGGAGACACGATTATGTGTCTACAACAACCTAAAATATGGGACAACGATAGGGCCATGCACACAAATGATAAGACGAGAGATATAATTACTACACGAAATAAGCATCGCACAATCTGAAACAAAGCCACATAGCACGTCATGTAACGGAATCAACTCTCCAGTCATACCACAAACCATCTCCACCAAGTTGGACTTAAGCGAACATGAGAGACCTCACTTCAGTCATATGCACTCATACTCTCATGTGTTTAGGGCATAATCAATGACACTCAACCTAAACCATGTCGACTCAGATGAAACATTTACTCTCTAATTTTGACTATCGACTCACTTTCCACTCGAAATTATAACGCAAAAAGATCATGAGGACTTTCAAGGTTTGTAATGGGGCTGAGGTTATGGGTAGGAAATATATTTAGAAATGTGGTGCTAGAAGCCAACTAGTAGAGAAAACAACACTTTAACATCTATGGCCATTAGATGCAAACGCCACAAAAACTTCTACTGGAAGTTCAACAACACATTACCATTAGATCATGATAATACCCATGTTTATCAACTTCAACAAATTTCATTCACCTTTTATTCGATTTTGTTTCACTTCTTTTTTTTTTCAATTTTTCAGAATTATTTTTCACATCTTCTTCATCATTCTTTTCATTTTGTACTTCCACACTATTTCAAGTAACTTCTTTCAACATCTTTTCTCCCAATAATTACCGCAAAACCACAAATACAAACTCAAAACATAAATTTTAATGCTACTCTACTTAGCAAGGCTTGGGAAGAGAAAATATAAAAGTCTAGAGGCTTTTAATGTAGGTATTAGTTCCGCACATAGTCAGCAGGAAAGGCTCAGCGGGGTTAGAAAAAGGATAATATGGAAACAAAAATCACTCTGGAGCTAAAATCATTAAATAAAATGCCTCAATCATATCCAAATGCTTATAAAATTAAGTGTCCAAAAGTACCAAGTCAAAGTCAAGATCCATGCAACAATTGAGGAACTAAACACACATGAAAGAACAGAATTGACATAGATACGTCAGTTTATAGGCACGAAAGCTCACATGGGTTAAGATGTCTAAATAGTAAGGATAAATCAAGCTATAGAGACATCAACCAATCTTACCACAAGCAATCAATCGCGATACAATTATGCTATGAAGAATCGTGAACGAGGTGAATTCCGCTTCAGACCGTAGTAAATATATCAACAAGGTTCTCAAACAGTGATAGCCAAAGTCCCATAGATGCAACAACCATGATATGAAAGCTAACATGCTAATGCAATTAAGAAAGCGATACAAATTTTTGGTTACACGTAATCTCCTACTCCTAGTAAGCGGTACAAACCATGCAACATCCTACGAAAATAATAAAATCTACACTAGAAAGCAATAAATGATAGAATATCCCTCCCCCAAGCTAGAATTTGTAGTGTCCTCACTGCAAGAAACAAGATTAGAGAAGGAACATGATAAAACCTCATCGATCACCAAATCATCAAACACTCCCACACATGCCACATTCCACCACTAAAGCACCACATAAATCCCAACGACCGACCCATCAAATCAAAGTAGTCACAAGAAATCACCAAGTATGGCATATCAAAGGAAAAACCAAGCAAAAATCAAAAGTATCAAGAGCATGAACAATATATAATAAAAAGGTTACTTCCACTTGAATGGGAGAAAAAAGTCAAAAACCTCAAATATTCGAATGCTTCTTGAAGACAAACCTAGACCAATTGCTAGCTACATGAAAGTATCCTATAACAACCAATAATTAAAAAATGGAATTAGGTTTTTTTAAAAATAAAAAAAAATATTAATACACAAGAAATGAAAAATAAGAATAAAAGAAAAATGAGAAAGAAGATAGAAACGAGAAGAAAGAAAAGATGGGGAAAGGTGCGGCTGGAGACAGTAGTGGTTCGCAGTGGGGTTATGATGCTGGTGCCGGGTTGTACGGCGGTGTGGTGGTGAAGAACAGAGGCCGGTGATGTGGTTCGCGGGTAGGAGGTGGGGTGTCGCCGGTGGATCCAGGGGAGTGGCGAAGAAATTTCAACGTTCAGCCCTTTTGGGGGGAAGCCACGGGCCAGGCGTGGCTTTGCGATGATGTCCACGGCTTGGCCGTGGTGTAATCTGCTAGGGGCATGTGTTTTTAGTGTTGCGTTGTCTGCAGTCGGCACAGTAGAAGCCCACAGTTGGGTCATGGCCTATGTTGTGCGCTGCTAACCTGCTACGGCTTCCCTTTCTTTTCTTTTCCTTATTTTTTTTTTCACGTACAATCAAAAAAGAAAACGTACTAATTTAAAAATAATCCTACCAAAAGAAAATGAAAATTTAAAAAGAAATAAGAGAAAAAATAGATAATAAATCATGATTCGGGTTGCCTCCCGAGAAGCGCAAATTTATAAAGGCCCCGCATGACCATGTAAAAATTAGTAGACTAATGCTAAACAGTTCAACGCTCTAAGAAGCTTATCATATCTCCTTACAAACATCTCATAGCATGTTATATAAGAGTGAAAAGGAAAGAGGAAATAGACTAGTCCTATTAAACCTAGAAAAAGGAAAATCAAAAGAAAAATTATACTTACAAGAGTAGGAAAAAGAAAAATCGTTAACCTTTTTACATGACTCAAAAGGAATAAAAACTAAATGTACATCAGTTACATGATCACAAGAGTCATTCAAAATGGGAGAAATATAATATAGGGGGAAGAAGGATCAAGGTCAAGTTTTCGAGGGAAAGGAACATGAGACTCAACGACAGTTGGTGGAACCGCATTGACTCATGAATAATCTCACTCTCATCTATAGACTTCTCCAAGGAAGGATTTTCAACCAAGGGTTGTTCCTCCTTTAATACGTCCATCACATCGATCTTCCCCGAATTTGATAATCATCCCCATAACTTTCAAGTTCTGTCCAACCCTCATCATCATCATCATAAATATATGGTTGAAAACTATACTTTTGAGCAGATTGACAGTCATATTGGAGTGAGGGGTCAAAATCATTTACTAATGTCACATCACATAAAAAAATATCATGAGAAGTAGAGCGACATTTAGAAAAATATAGAGGTGTTGTAATGTAATTTTGAGGGAAAGAGTGGAGAATTTTTTCAGGATTGGTCTAGCAGATGAAGACATCTCATACTCATAAGTATCTCTAGCCAACCACGTAATTAAACCCCAACAATAATCTGGAGATTGGGATAGAATTCTTCCATTAGATAATAATTGTACCGCTATCCTAGTTTCTTTGTTTAACCCCTCATAAACCACTAGACACATATCCCATTGTTCATAACCATGGTTAGGTTCAAGAAAATCAACAAGTCTACGATAGTATTTCCAAAACGCTTCATTCTCATATTGCGGAAAATAAAAAATTGCTCTGGAATTACTAGCATGTGTATGGGGATAACAACACATATCAGGTAATTGATTAGAACTCAGGCAAAAAATGGAAGTATGTTGACACGATATATAAAAATTAGAAACATGAGAATCCAAAGAATTATAAACATTGTCCCCTATCAATATAATTGTCCCCATTATAGTGATAATATGACTCCATGAGCATTGAAAAAGAAGAGATTTACATAAAGTAATAAAAAAATACAAAACAAAATAAAAACATATACAATAATGTAGTCTACTAAATCTATAACCAAACTAATTCTAATCCATAGCCTCCCCGGCAATGGCACTAAAAACTTGTTAGGGTTTTATTTTAATATCGCAAATTGAACGGCGTCGTAGCACATAAGGGTCGAACTCAGACAGGTGCAAGATTAAACATTATACTAGGGGAAAAAAAAGGAAGGGCTGCGCAAGAAGGGCTGCGTTTTCTTTAGAAACCGCAGCCCTTTTATTGAAGGGTTGCGGTTAACAAGAAAACGCAGCCCTTCATGCAGTATGAAGGGCTGCGGTTTTGAGGCTAACCGCAGCCCTACTAATGAAGGGCTGCGGTTAGCCTCAAAACCGCAGCCCTTCATAAACGAAGGGCTGCGTTTCCTAGACTAACCGCAGCCCTTCTGATCCCATCCCATATCTCCAATTTTTTGCGCGCACACACACAGTAGGTAGACATATTTTCTAAATTTCCCTCCCTTACGCGCATTTGACGAGCGAAAAACCCCTCCCTCCCTCTCACTCACTCGCACATTAACCCTAACGCCCCATCACCGGAGCCCTGACGCCGGAGCACCCACATTGCTTCACCACCACAACCCTTCTCTTTTTTCACCTCTCTTCTCTTTAGCTTCTCTTCTCTTCTTTTCTCTTCTCTTCTCCACCATTTGAGTGGGTTTAGGGTGTGGAGCTCCTCCACCACTACGCAGCGCCACCACCCACAAGCGGCAGCAACAACTACCATCACCACTGCTCTACTCTTTCTTCATTGCTAGCTCTTGGGTTTAGCTAATTTTTTGGTTAGTTAAGTATGAATTAATGTTTTTAAGTTAGTTTTGTTTTTCTTAATTGAATTAAATGATTAATGTGCAATGTGGGTTTTGTTAATTGTAGGAAGAAGAGGCTTAGGAAGGCAAATAAAGTTCCAACTATCTCTACTCTCTTCATTGCTTATCATTGGTGTTAAGAGGTAACTAGTTTAATTGCGTTGTCTTTTTTGTTTGATTTAATTTGTTGATGAGACAAAGTTGTCATGTGATTCAATTTGATTAAGTTATGATAATTTATTGATATATGTATTTCTTATAATGTATGTAGATTTCTTGATATGAGATTGTATGAAAACGCAATGTAATTTAGCTATGAAATCTACAAGTTGTTTGAATTGTCATCATATGCCTAGATACCCGTTCAAGACTTACTCATTAGGAGTAAGTCTTGAATAGTCCCCGGTTTGGGACTGTTCTTGGACGTTTGATCTCACTTAGGTGGTGAATGTGTGTCTTCTTTTCAATTCTGAGGAAAATCTTGGCTCATCGTTTCTCTACATTGTTCTCTGGGTACATATGTAGATAAGCAATTATCTACATTGTGTACTTGGAGAACTGTAGGGAAATGCTGCCGGATTTTCCTTAGAATTGAAAAGTTGGCACACATTCACTAGTGAGATTAGACGTCCAAGGATGGGTTAGGTTGGAGTGATAAGGACCTTCGGCTCCATGCATACAATTGAACATGTAACTATCTTAGATTGCTCTATACGTGTGTGATATGATGATATGTGAGTGTATGTACTTAAATAATGATTGATGCATTATAATGAATGGTTGTGTTTAATTATTAGAGGTCTTCTTGAATGAGATGGATCGTACTTGGATGTATGTTAGTCGTGAATCGATTGAGTTTGTGAAAGGGGTCTCGGAATTCTGCATAACCGCATTACAATATCAAGCATCCTCTGGAGCAGTCGACTTTTATTGTCCTTGTTTCGATTGTAGAAATGTGAGCAAGGTTAGTAGTATACATGTGGTCAGGGAGCATGTCTTTCGTCGTGGGTTTAGGCCTCAATACCACGTATGGGTTTGGCATGGTGAGCAGGGGAAGTATATAGGAAGCTCTAGAGTAATGAACGATGTATGTGAAGAAAAGAAGGATGATGAGTTCGGGGATGAGAATTTGGATGATGAGTTTGCAGATGCTGATAGGGATCGGGTAGACGAGATGATACACGAGGTTGAAGATCAGTCGTGTAAACGACCTCGTATTTTTGAGTCTATGTCTGAGGCTGCTGAAAAGCCGTTGTATCCAGGTTGTACAAAGTACACCAAACTTTCCGCGGTGATAACACTGTTCAACATTAAGTCGAAAGCTGGTTGGACGGACTCTAGTTTCACATCGTTGTTGGAAGTTTTAGCTGATATGCTCCCTGATGGAAATGAACTGCCAAAGTCGTACTATTATGCGAAGAAACTGATGTGTTCTTTCGGTTTAGAGTACGAGCGGATACATGCTTGTCCTAACGATTGTGTGCTTTATCGTAATGAGTATGAGCATTTACATGAGTGTCCACGTTGTGGATTGTCGAGGTACAAGCGTGAAGGAGCTGGAGGTAGTGAAGGACCACCAGCTAAGGTGTTGTGGTATTTACCCATAATACCTAGATTTAAGCGCATGTTCTCAATTAAAGGAGATGCGAAGAATTTGAGGTGGCATGCAGATTGTAGGAAGAAAGACGGTCTGCTCAAGCATCCGGCTGATTCGCCTGAGTGGAAAAGTATCAACAGGGTGCATAAGGCATTTGGTAATGAGGATAGGAATCTGAGGCTTGGATTATGTACGGATGGCATGAACCCTTTTGGCAATCTTAGTTCGCAGCATAGTACATGGCCAGTGGTCTTAGTGGTTTATAACTTTCCTCCTTGGTTGTGCATGAAACGCAAGTACATGATGCTGTCGCTTCTTATATCGGGGCCCAAACAACCTGGAAATGACATTGATGTATACCTCCAGCCGCTTGTTGAAGATTTACAGAAGATGTGGAACGAAGGAGTGTTAGTATTTGATGCGTATGCTAATGAGATGTTCACTCTGCGTGCCATGCTTTTTTGTACTATGAACGATTATCCAGCTTATGGGAACTTATCTGGGTATAAGACGAGAGGAAAACAACCCTGCCCAATTTGTGTAGATGACATGAAATCTACACACCTTAAGGGCTGCAAACATGTGTATATGCGCACACGAAGGCACCTCAGACGCGACCATCCCTGTAGGTTTAAGAAGAAGGCATTCGATGGGACGGTTGAAGAAGAAGTTGCTCATAGGCCATTAACTGGTACTGAAGTTTATAATCAGGTGAAGGGCATTGAAACAATCTTTGGTAAACCTGCTAGTGAGGTGATCGACCTACGGGATTATGGAAAAAGGAGTCCATTTTTTGGAAACTCCCATATTGGAAAGATCTAAAGGTCAGACATTGTTTGGATGTCATGCACATAGAGAAGAATGTTTGTGAAGCTATTCTTGCGACACTTATGAATATTCCGGGCAAGACAAAAGATGTTAAGGCGTCACGACTTTACTTGGAAAACAGGGCGTCGACCGAGTTGTGGGCTCGAAAAGGGACGGAAGGAAGAAGAAAGTAGTGGAGGAAAGGGTTGATGATGAAACTCAGAAAAGTATAAAGAAGGTGGAGGATTCGGAGAAGAATTATTTGCCACCAGCTTGCTACGCGATGTCACGTGCAGAGAAACGGTTTTTTTGCGAGTCATTGTATGGCATTAAGGTCCCAACTGGCTACTCATCGAATATGAAGCGGCTTGTTACCTTAAATGGTGAATTGAAGTTATCGAGTATGAAATCTCACGATTGTCATGTCATGATGCAAGTATTCTTACCGATTGCAATTCGTGGGATACTTCCAAAGCATGTGAGGCACACCATTACCGAACTTTGTTCATTTTTCCATACAATATGCAAAGAAAGTCCTAGAACCGTCGACCCTCGATTCCTTGCAGGCCAGAGTAGTTGAAACTCTATGCAAATTTGAGATGTTTTTCCCCCCGCATTCTTTGACATTATGGTCCATCTCATTGTCCATCTAGTTCGAGAAATTAAGCTGTGTGGTCCAGTGTTTTTAAGGTGGTGCTATCCTTTTGAGAGATATATGGGCACTTTGAAGGATAAAGTTCGGAATCCTGCACAACCAGAAGGTAGTATAATTCAAGGGGTTGTGGGTGAAGAGATCAGTAATTTTGTGGCTGAGTATTTTGCTAGTGTTGATCCTGTTGGACTTCCGACATCCCGACACGAGGGCAGACTTGAGGGCAAGGGCACAATTGGTTCAAAATTGATCACACCTTCCGTAGAAAAGCGTAAACAAGCTCACTTATTTGTATTGCATCACATAGCAGCTGTCCATCCTTATTTAAATGAACATATGGAGGAATTACGTGTTAGCAATCCTGGAAAAGGAGTTAGGGCATTGACGCAAATGCATAACAAGACTTTCATTGATTGGTTTCATAAACGAGTAGTGAATGATTTGGATGAAAGTGTTCCTGAAACAGTCAAGTGGTTAGCATTTGGTCCTCGTGAAGCTGTACGCTCTTATGAGGGTTATGATATTATTGGGTATACGTTTTGGACTGGACGTCAAGATCTGAAGTCAACATCGCAACAAAATAGTGGTGTTTCACTTGTGGCGTCAGCTACACAATACGCAAGCTCGAAGGATAAGTCGCATGTACATGCTGAAAGCAATTATTATGGGCGAATAGAAGAAATATGGGAGCTGGACTACTGTACTTTTAATATTTGCCTCTTGTGTTGCAAGTGGGTTGACGATAATCGACGTTGCGTAAGAAAAGATGATCCTTGCGAATTCACTCTTGTTGACCTTAGTCATCTACGTGACACTGAGGAGCCATTTGTAATTGCATCACAAGTTAAGCAAGTTTTTTTTGTAACTGATCCTGCTGATAATAAGTGGTCAATTGTTGTACCTGGTAAAAGGAGTATCCTCGGTATTGGTGATGTTGATAATGAGGAAGAATATGATGCATTTGAGGACCTCCCCCCTTTTACCTATCCTGAAAATAGTGTGGAAGATGATGTGAATATGTCGGAGAACTATATGCGTGTAGATCACACGGAAGGGATACATGTACTTGAGGATCCTAAGAAACGGCGGAAGGTCAATAAATCATGAGACATAAACTCAGGTCTGTGTAATTTCTCCAATTTGTAATTCTTTTTTAACATGATTATATGAGGTATAATGTACCTATTGTGTAGAGTTTTTAGGCTTGCATTTGTTGTTGGCTGCATTTCGGGAACGAAAAGGTCATTTTAGGCCTAGTTTTGCATTTTTGCTTCCAAATCGTACTTATCGAGTCATTTAACCCCAAATGCATTTTGAACATGATAATATGAGGCATAATGTAACTATTGTGTAGATTTTTAGGTTTGCAATTGTTGTAGGCTGAATTTTGGGAACGAAAAGGGCATTTTAGCCCTATTTTTGCCTTTTCGCGTCCAATTCGTATTATCGCTTCATTTAACCCCAATTTCATTTTGAACATGAAAATATGAGGCATAATGTAACTATTATGTAGATTCTTAGGCGTGCATTTGTTTTTGGTTGTATATCGGGAACATAAATATGATTTTAGCCCTATTTTCGCCTTTTCGCCTCCAATTCATGTTTCTTGAGTCATTTAACTCCATTTTCTTTTTGAAAATGATAATATAAGGTATAATATAACTAGTGTATAGAGTTTTAGGCTTGCATTTGTTTTTGATTGAATTTCGGGAAGGTATATATATGTCATTTTTTAGAACTACTAACTACGGTAAATGATTGAATTTTTATATTATGTGTTTATTCCTTGGTTGTTTTGCAAGGTTTATATGAATAACACACCACGTTTGAGGGCCTTCACCACAGACGAATTACATGAAGTTCGGGATAAGTTGGCGTCCCACATTTGTGATGATTGCTTATGATACATCTACTAGTTTGTATCAATTCTATGTACACTTTTTAAATTATTAAATATATACATATTTAAAGTTAATTATTACATTCACAAAACTTGTCATATGTATATTATTGCAATTTGATCGGTCTTTTTTTGTGTCAAAGGGAGGTTTTGGGTGGGGGATGGGGTGGGGGGCCGCCATGGGGTGGGGGTGGGGGGCGGGGTGGGCTCGGGTTTGGCGGGGGTGGCGGGGGGGGGGGCGGGATTGGGGCTGGTATGGGGTCGGGTGGGGGTGGGGGCGGGGGTGGTGGGGGGGGGGGGGTGGGGTCTTTGGGGGCGGGGGTGGGGGGGGGTTGGGGGCGGGGGTGGGGGGGTGGGGGGGCGGGGGTGGGGGGTGGGGTGGGTGGGGGGGGTAGGGGTGGGGGGGGGGGGGGGGGGGGGGGGTGGGGTGGGTGGGGTGGGTGGGGGTGGTAGGGGGGGGGGGGGGCTGGCGGGGGGTGCGGGGGTGGCGGGGGTGGGGGGTGGGGCGGGGTTGCGGGGGTAGCAGTCCGGGGTGGCCGAGGGTGGCGGGGTGGGCGAGGGTGGCGGGGGTGGTGGCGGGGGTGGTGCTGGTGGTGGCGGGGGTGCGGGGGTGGCAGGGGGTCGGGGTGGGGCTGGCGGGGGTGCAGGGGTAGCGGGGGGGTGCGGGGGTAGCGGTGCACGGGGATGGTAGGGGGTGGCCGAGGGTGGCGGGGGTGGTGGCAGGGGGGTGGCCGAGGGTGGCAGAGGGTCTTTGGGGATGCAGGGGGCTGGCATATTTAATTTAATTTTAAAAAAAAAAAAACTGAATGTGAAGGGCTGCGGTTTTAGGCCTAAACCGCAGCCCTTCACTTAAATAGGGTTGCGGTTTAGGCTTAAAACCGCAGCCCTTCACATAGAGAAGGGCTGCGGTTTAAGCCGAAAACGCAGCCCTTCAAGCTTATAAGGGCTGCGTTTTTGGCCTAAACCGCAGCCCTTCGTTGTGAAGGGCTGCGGCTAAAAAACGCAGCCCTTCTTATCTATTGAAGGGCTGCTATGGAAAGGGCTGCTGGCCAAAAACGCAGCCCTTAGGGCTGTTTTGACTGCAGCCCTTCCTTGTTTTTCCACTAGTAGACGATGAAATAGCTACACAATCCAAATATCAAGAGAATTCTATGCAACTAATAGCTAAACTAATGACAATATATGGCAAACTATGATAACTACTAAGATTAAGCATCACCACTAATATGAATTGATCAAAACATAACTCACATCCCAGTTATTCAATTATAGTTTAGGCAAGATTGACATTCCCTTATGACTCCGTAATAAAGCACAGTTGCGAACCGACACTAAATCCTCGGTCATTCCTCAATACCTAGAGCTCACTTTCGTGATAGCAAAAAGCCTAACTAACATGTATATGTCTCCTATTTTCATGGCGTACATGCATGATTAGAAGCATTAAGAACCAATGTCAAATAATTCCCAATTTTAGTTCTCACCATTTTCATGGGAGAATTCAAATCAATGACAAGATTATCAAAATTAAGACTCGACTTTCTTGATGAACTCAACTAATAAAATAACAATTTAGCATCAAATAAATAACTCTTAATTCCAACTCCAACTTTCATTGATAGTATAAAACTAGGGCTTAATCAAGATCCAAAATTGACAATAAGAACAATCTTATCAAACCATAAGCATATAAATCAAAAACATGGGAATTAGAGACAATTCATATGATCAATGCATACTATGGCTCAACTCAATCCTAGATAAAAAGATTACTCACTAATCATGGCAATAAAATTAACAAACCTAATTGGAAACATAATTAAATAAACAAAAGAGAAAGAAAGAATAAAACTTGAAACACAATGCTTAAATAGAAGAGGAATCCGAAATCTTCAATCTTGAATCTCCAAATAGCAATAGAATTCAACTATGGCAAATATGAAGAAACTAGAGAGAAAACCTAAGAACAATATAACGCAAAACGTGAATAATGAATGATATATCCTAGACTAATTACATATCCTCTAATATAAACTTGTATCTGCTAATACTACTAGGAAACCAAGTTACAAGATAAGGAAGGTCAATTAAATCATTAAATGGTTGGAATTAAGTAATATGCGTGCGCATAGGAAGCCTCAGCAAAACAGGGCCAACTAGCGAAGCCCATATCTCCCATGATATAACTCGCCTTGGGTCGTGCAACCTATTGTTGGAAAGCTCTTCAAGCCTACTTTCCAATTCAGCTGAAATCATACAATTTTCAATAACAAGTAAAACTTTATGGGTAAAAGAGTAAACATGACTCAATTTTCACAAATCTTTCATTGAATTCCAACTCGCATTTGGCTCCAATTTGCAGTCAAAGATATACACAATGATCCTTATCAACATATCTTCCTTTCAATTGCTCCTAAGTACTCAAACTTGTTTAATAATACTCCAATTATGTTCTCAATACCTGATATTCACTCAAAGAATACCAAAAAACACATGAAAGGAGTAATATTTTGCAACTTAAGTAATAGCATGCAACTATGAAGTATAATGAACCTAAATTTTCCTCAAATGCAACCTAAATGCACCTAAAACCTAAGTAAACATGATACATCACAAAGCCATGGAACTCGACCTTGTCGGCGGCACTTATGGTGGAAATAATAAACCTACTCCTTTTATGTACCTTATCATGAAGAGCTCCATTAGTGATTTAATTTAGAAAATAAATTGTAGAGATTAAAGTATGAAACTTAGAAGGAGTATTCGTATGTGAGGAAAATAGAGAGGTTAGAGAAGATGAAATAAAATTACTGCAGTAAAGAGCAGTTGTAGGATGGGAGTTAGGGTTTTATTAGAGGGAATAGAAGGAAAACGAAAAAAAACTGCAATATATAACAACTAAACTGGTAGATTGGGAGTTGGCTTTCATTGGAGGGAATAGAAGGAAAATGACAAAAAACAAAAAAAACTGCAATTTATAACAACTAAACTTTTTCAAAATTTCTTTGTAAAAGATAGTAAACATATATCCTAGAACATCGTTGTGTAGTTTATAAATTATATTTTTTGTATAATTTTTTTTGTTTGTGATAAAACAACCTAAACAGGTAGGTAAACGAAGCGTTCTATATCATTTCCCTCATATAACAGTCATCTAAGAAAAGCGTTCACTTTTATTATAGAAAACACTCATCCAACTTAAGTGTTCTCTATCTTGCGTTCCTTATTCTTATTTATTTGTAGTCGTGAACATCTTTATTAATTCATGATAAAAGTTTTTTTGTATGTTTGGTGTATTATTTTGAGTTCATTGAATTGATTGTGTAATGTTTGATTAAACTATTAACTATTCAAAGTGAAAGTGAAAGAAGGATAAGCAATAAAATAAAATTCTAAGTCAGTGCACATCTAGAACAAGGCGGGTTGGAGCTCATGGTGGTGTACCGTGTGTTTTTCTAAGGGCCAAATGATTAAAATGTCCATTCTTTTAGTCGAGATTTTGTATCAGTTTTATGACTTAGCATCATGGCTAATGCCATGTCATTTTAAGACGTTTGAGATACATGAACTTGTTCATTAAACTAAACTAAAAATTGAATTAGTCAACATTCAAGTTATATATAATTAATTTAGAGTTAAGAGGTGTATATTAAGTATTGTCTATCTGATTTGAACTTTAATATTATATGGTAGTATCATGTTAGGTTTTAGATTATTTCTTTAGCTTGTATGTACTCGGTGCTGCTGATTGCGTGCTATACGTTTTGATCATGACTTGTGAAAATCCATCTTCACTTTGATTGGTATTTTTTGGCGAGTAGTCACTAGAATACATATTGTTGAGCAGTCTCCACCAATGGTTCTTGATATCCAGAGAGAGGAAAGAAGTGCCTTGAGATGGTCGTCTCATGTCCCCCTGCCGGTGGGGAATCCGTTCCCGGGTCGTGGCTCTGTTGCGTCTAGCCCGTCCTCTTAGTATCAATTGGTCATACAACTTTCTTCAAATTCGAGATCATGATGCATCTAGGGATTGATGAGTGATCTACTCTTATTGTTCTATTTTCTTTGTTTTAGTTGTTTCATTTAATTTGAATGTTTATTTTTAAAGTTATTGTTTGTTTTTATGAAGATTTGGATTTAATTATGACTTTGTGTATAGGGCCTTAAATCATTCTAGCATGTAATAAAGTACTTGTTGGCTTTAATTATGGTTTAAAATATTTTATTTGTATTTTCCGTTGCAAAATTCTAAATAAGTCTAAATGTTTCGACATGTGGCTATAATGCTTTAATAATTTTCTATCTATATATATATCTAAAACCCATAGCAAACAAATTAATGTCATGCTACCACATGTACCTCCCCCTTATGAAACAAATAATACAAAGTAATTAACAAAAATGTATGGTTTAAGATATTTTATTTGTATTTTCCGTTGCAAAATTCTAAATAAGTCTAAACGTTTCGACATGTGGCTATAATGCTTTAATAACTTTCTATCTATATATATATCTAAAACCCATAGCAAACAAATTAATGTCATGCTACCACATGTACCTCCCCCTTATGAAACAAATAATACAAAGTAATTAACAAAAATATATGTGTGAAGACTTGAACACGCAACCTCTCATTTGAAATATGAACACACTGACCAAATAATCTACAATGTCTTTTTAGTTTTTATGGGGAGAAAAAATAATATAACATACATCTAAGAAAAGCATTTAAAGATATGGTAACTTACATCTCACAATATACCCCACAATTATTGAGCAGACTCACCATTACATCCAATTATCTCAAAAGTTAAGGCCCATAATATTTGGTAGCTTATGTGGCCCGCCAGCATTGTTGGAGCAAAAGTGCACACTAGTATCGCTAATAGTCCCTCCTTAATTCATTTGCTTGCTTCATACCCATCAACGGATCCAGACCAACCATCAAATACACACTCGAATGACTAATCAAACCCAACATTATCATAGAAGTAAGAAGTACAACTGCTAATCTTCCCTTCCCTATTTAGGTGTTGCATACCCATGATGTCACATGTACTCCATCCCTCCCCAAACAAATGATGCAAAGTAAATATGATTTGTCATGATATCACATGTACTCCCTTCCCTAATCAAATGACACAATTTAAATTATAAAAATATAGTGTTTAAGGCTAAATACATGACCTCCCATTTGAAATGCAAATGCATTAACCAACTAATCTACAAGATCATATTTGTCTTTGTGGGGGAAAAATTATTTATAGGCAATATAATATTTAAGTTTTAAAAAAAAAGTATATGACTGACAAATCTGAAAAGTTGATAGCCTAATATCTCATAATTTATAGCTATAAACTACATTACTTCTGCTTTAAGAACCAAATTGTAACTACACCAGTGGTGTGTTCAGGAGACCCGATATGTTTGACCTGTCTACCCGAAAAAGGTAATAAATATGAAAATTTATTTTATAGGTCGGGTAACCAACCCAAAAAAAGATGTAAACATTGATGAGTTTAAAAAGTAATACCGCAAGTGCACGGTGTCTGTTGTTAGCAGAGACTTAGCAAATACGGGTTGATTCCACAGGGAGAGGATTTCTATCGATTTCCGCTTAATTATAATAAACTATCTCAGAAAAACTAATGTTTGATTTGAATAATAATTAAACTAGAAGCAAGTAATATCAAAACGTTGGTTTAATCAATAAATTAAAAGTCTAGAGCATATGTTCGGTCCACCATTCTTATACCAATTTAAGAATACGAATCAATTAAATAACAAATAAACTAGAGGGTGAGTAATTAAAGGAATGGTTAATCCTTCGGTCGGGTATTAACACTTTCAATTCAACATATGCAGTACGATCGCTAACATATTCAAAAATGCCAATTGTAATGAAGCCTCTAAGAATATGATCTTTCAATTCTAATTCCTATTAGCAAATTAATTAACTCTTGATATTGACCAATTACAAGAATAAAACTCTTATCAATTGGAATTACTCACAACTCTAGTTCATTAATCAATCAACTTCAAAGTATAAACATCATGTTATAAACATGGCTTCCCTCACTTTGCCCTAGAAAAGAGACTACTCACTCATAATTGAAATAACTTGAGCAAAATCAATAATTAACCTAGAATTCATGAATGAGAAATAATGAAAACAATAATAAAGAGGAAGATAATAGCAATTATTAATGAAGAAGAAAACAATGAAAAATACCTCTAGAACTTGTATTAATGGAAGAGAAGCAAAAACTAGGGTTCCAAGGAAAGAGATGAAGAATCAACGTAATACTAGAGTTTTTAGGAATAAAAGCATGTGAGAGAAATAAATAAATCTCCCCTCTTACATTTTCCTCTAATCTCCTCTCTAAATGAATCCAAGGAAAGAAAATAAGAAAGTAAACTAATAAAAGAAGTTTGATGATTGGACGATAGTAGCGACGCGAGCTCAAATCTCCTCTCTAAATGAATCCAAGGAAAGAAAATAAGAAAGTAAACTAATAAAAGAAGTTTGATGATTGGACGATAGTAGCGACGACGACCACGAGCTCGCGTCTACCACTTAGGCGAGTCGAGGCCCGACCATTGGGCGCTGGCTGGCCAGCAGGCTAGGCAGTAATGCAGTCGCAATAGAAGAAGCAACCCGTTGCGCGCTGGTTCACCGGCAGATTCGTAATGTCAACTTTCGAAGGCTGTATCTCGAGTTCTAGGCATCGTCTATGGGTGTGTGACCTATCGTTGCGAATATCTTCAAGTCTAGTTTCCAAAGCAACTTGGATCACATCAATCCCATTTGTAGAAATCGAGTTATGATGAAAAGAGTGAACATGCGTCAGTTTTTTTCACTTCGGAACTAGCGCATTTCTTCGTTTTCAACTCAAATTCACTCTCGAAAGATATGGCGTGATCCTCATGGAAGCTACTTCACTTAATATGATTATAAGGAAAAAGAGAAGCATCCACGAACATAAATTCATCGATCAAAAGCCGCTATTCATCAACTCCCATTACAAGAATTATCCAATTCATCCAAAATTGCTTCGAAAGTGTCCAAATAGCTATGAAATTACCAGAAACATTAAGAAATCCAGAAACGAAGCGTAATAGAGCTCAAAATAGATAATCTATGCTAATGACACTTGAAATGCAACTATATGAACTAATATGCTCTAATAATGCAACCTAAATATGCCTAAAAACTCTATATAAAAATGATTTATCAAATTCCACCAAGCTAAACCATTGCTTGTCCCCAAGCGATAAGATATAGACATTGGAAAAGAAAGATGACCTACAAAATAAGACTACGATAGGGTCAAACACTCAATTGAAAGCACGAGAGATATAATCATTACACAAGCCAAGCATCGAAACAAACCCGAACAAAGCCGCATAGCATGTCATGTAACACAATCGACTCTCCAATCATACCACAAACCATCTCCCCCAAGTTCGACTTAACCAAACTTTGACAGACCTCACTATAGTTATGTGCACTCATACTTTCATGTGTTTAAGGGGCAAACAATGACATTCAACCTAAATCAAATCAACTCAGATGAAGCACATACTCTTTAACTTTGACTTTTTGACTCACTTAATACCCAACAATGCAATACATAGTGATCAAGAGGACTTTTAAGGGTTGTAATGAGGCTAGGTTCAAGGGTATGAAAAATAATTTGGGATTTGTGGTGGAAGATTCAAGAAGGGGGAGCATCAAATAACTCAAAACGTAACCGAGAAAGGTCACAACTCCACGCAACAACCAACAATTCTCCAAAAATAACCAAACTTTTTCGATTCAAGAAATTCAATAGTAACCCTTTTTCACTTTTATTCTCAACTCTTTTTTCACTTATTTTTCATTTCATTTTTATCTTTTTTTTCTTCTTCTTTTTGTTTTTTCTTTTCCGATCTTTCAATTCAATTTCATAAGAAAGTAAACTAATAAAAGAAGTTTGATGATTGGACGATAGTAGCGACGACGACCACGAGCTCGCGTCTACCTCTTAGGCGAGTCGAGGCCCGACCATTGGGCGCTGGCTGGCCAGCGGGCTAGGCAGCAATGCAGTCGCAATAGAAGAAGCAACCCGTTGGGCACTAGTTCACCAGCAGTTTCGCAATGTCAACTTTCGAAGGCTGTATCTCGAGTTCTAGGCATCATCTATGGGCGTGTGACCTATCGTTGCGAATATCTTCAAGTCTAGTTTCCAACGCAACTTGAATCACTTCAATCCCATTTATAGAACTCGAGTTATGATGAAAAGAGTGAACATGTGTCATTTTTTTCACTTCGGAACTAGCGCCTTTCTTCGTTTTCAACTCAAATTCACTCTCGAAAGATATGTTGTGATCCTCATGGAAGCTACTTCACTTAATATGATTATAAGGAAAAAGAGAAGCATCCACGAACATAAATTCATCGATCAAAAGCCGCTATTCATCAACTCCCATTACAAGAATTATCCAATTCATCCAAAATTGCTTCGAAAGTGTCCAAATAGCTATGAAACTACCTTAAACATTAAGAAATCCACAAACGAAGCGTAATAGAGCTCAAAATAGATAATCTATGCTAATGACACTTGAAATGCAACTATATGAACTAATATGCTCTAATAATGCAACCTAAATATGCCTAAAAACTCTATATAAAAATGATTCATCAAACATCGAGTCGGTTAATGGGCTTGCTTTTAAGTTATATATTGTTTTTCTCTTTATTTTTTCACATCGTTATATATTATTTTTCTCTTTATTTTTTCACAGTTACATTTATCTCTTCTTACAATAAACAATTGTGAAATTGTATTAAGTTAGCTTATTAGCTACCCAGTACCATGGTTGTGCTTGTGACTTTCAGAGGGAAAAGAAAAGATTAATAATAAGAACACTAGTGGAAAAAAGTTCAACCGCTCCGGTCAAAATAGGCCTTACAGATCCAGTTTTTTGTCCGGAACGGTTGGGCTCAGAGCAGTTGACAAAGTCAACTGCTTCGGTCAAAAATCGGATCAGTTTCCCCATTAACTGATCCGGTTTTAAGTGAAAACCGGATCAGTTAATGGGGGTAACTAATCTGGTTTTCACCCAAAATCGGATCAATTAAGGCCCCCAAATATTTTTAAAAAAAAAAATCTAATTTTTCATTCTTAATCGATACGAAAACTATAGTATATATCAATACTCATTTTATTAAGTAATTTTCCATATATTCATATATGATATATGATTATAAACCGGTTTTTTTGCATTTTATTAAAAAATATGATATATTATAAAAAAAGGAATCACAGAGAGCAACAAACGAAATCCATCGACTGTAGAAGTCTAAATTTGCATAATCAACTGACATTATCTCAAATTATTCACAGATCTACAAAAAATCGAGCAATATTAAACTGACTACATTATTCACAAATCTGCTATCAATCCAAATAAGTCACTGAAAAAGCGTATGATCTGAACAAAATCGAGCTATATTAAACTGACAAACAAGCGTCATTCCATCATAAGTGCATCATCACCAACAAAAGAGTAAGATCCAGATAAAAATTCAGCAAAAATTCTCGAAAATAAAAAACAAATTCGTAATATTAAATAAAAAACGAACCTAGAATTGAAAAAATGACGAAATCGAAGAAAAGAGAGAAATTCAATGGAGTGACGGTGGAGGAGAGAGAAGATTATGATTCTTGTGGTATCGCGTAGCGAAGACTCGAGTAAGGAGGGTGGAGGTGGAGGCGTGGAGAAGACTCAAGGAGGGTGGGTGGTGGTAGGGTTTGGTGGTGGCGGTGGTGTGGCATGGTGTGGTACCGTGGCGTGGAAGGGTTTCGTGGCGTGGCGGCGTGGCATGGTGGCGTGGTGGCCCGATGGTGTAGTATTCAGAGGAGGGTTTCGTGGTGGTAGGTTTCGTGGTGGTAAGCCCGATGGTGTAAGCAATTGGGTGATGTGATGGGTGTCGAGATTGGCAAAACTAGTGAATTGGGTTTGAAGGTGTCAAGCAGTTTGGTAACTTTAGGGGGAGAATTCAAGAGTCTTATGATTGTAGGAGAAGATAGTAATGGCATTGAAGGTGGTGAGAAATTCATTGGAGCGCAGGAGGAGTGGTGGCATGAGAATGGTGGATCAGATAGAGGAGTAGTGATGAGAGAAGAGAGGGTTAGGGTTAAGTGACCAGAGACGGTTTTGAGCCAACCTTATATCCAACAAAGTAATTAACTGGACCGAGGACAAATGAGCGTGCGGGGCCGAAATCTACTTTGGCTCCCCAAACATTTACGGATTCGGTTATGCGAACCGGATCAGTTTTCTGTTAACTGATCTGGTTCACTAAAGAACCGGATCAGTAAATTTGCCGCGTTTTGCCTCCCAAAAAACGGATGATTTACGGATCCGATTTTGTTAAAACCGGATCTGTTGTGTTGTGACATATAAGGTTTTTTCCATTAGTGGAAGAATCAACATTCTATTGAAGTTGGACTAGATGAATCAACAATTCAACATATTAAAAGAGGATCTGATGAATCAACATGTTAATGGAAAAATTAGTTGTGATGCAATCTGCAAGTGAGAGTATCTACGTTATGGTTGATTGGTAGTAGATCTTTTTGAGAAATGAGGATTAGACTTGGCATGCAATTGACAGTTGGCACTCATGGTAGTACCCCAAAATACTGTAATCAACATGGATTGGCATTTGACACTCATAGTAGTAGCTTCTTTTGTAGCTCTTTTAATGATATATTTTTCATAAAAAAAAAAGATAGGACACTTTTGCTAGCACCCGGTTGTTCAGGGTCGAGTCATGGGTTGCTTTTCTTAGCTAGCCGCAAATGCGGGTATCCACATATTATGGTACCCGCATATTTGGTACCCGAATAACTAGGTAACCGGTTATAAACACCCTTAAACAACAAACTCACATTGATTGATTACATCCTTTAAAGCAAAAAGCAAAAAAAAAAAAAAAAAAAGACATTAACCATCTTGAATAACTAAAATGTAATGTAAAATATAGATTAACCTCTGGGCACCACACGGGTCAACAACTAGTTGTTTTATAAAAAGGTATTTTGTAAAGATAGAAAATTATTGAATTGTTACAATAGTCCTCTACTCCTATCAAGATAAATGAAGAATCAGCTTATCATAGATCAGATACAAATTCAGTTCAAAGCTTCACTTATTAGGACGTGTCAGGTTGATTTTGAGATGGATCATGCTTGATTTCATATTGAATTTCCGACTCCAGTTAACTTTATTTTGACGAGTCTACCTTTGGTCAGCTCAAAAAAGTATTACTCCATCAACAACCTAAGTTGCATCTTGCATGATAATCTAGATTGATATTCTTATTATCTGTGTGAACTTTGTGAAGTGTGGGACCATTGGAGAAAAGAAGAAAGGTAAAACGGAGGCAGTGGGAAGTGGGTCAAAGCACATCGCGTATTTGGGGATGTGAGGGATTAGAAGGTCAGTCGGCTATAGATAAAGATACAAGGCAGGAATCTTATTTCACACATATGGTTCTCATTTCAGCTCTCATACACGACAATCAATCAGCGTAGACTCAAAGTCATTGAGAGTTCTACTTGAACTTTAGTTAATCAAATAAAAAGCGTGGCTGAAAAGAGACATTCTTGCATCCAACTCATTACGTTGGTTGTATTCAGAATTCTAACGAAATATGCAACCTATTCGAGAAACGCGGTAAATTCTCTTTGATTTTGCCATATTCTTACACTCCACTTGGTAAGTGGTAATAAATTGTGGTAATGCATTTATAATGCTAATTTGTACGAAAAATCCAATACCAATATTCATGAGAATTTTCCTTCTCGTAAACAGTGGCGGATCTAGGATTTTATGAATTGTGGGTCACTACCAACTAGGTTGCACAGAGACGGATACAGGGGGTTCGGATACGGGTGTGTGTTCGGATACGCACACCCATAACGGATAATCCATGAATTTTAAAAAAAAACTACTTGAAATAAAATCATTTCATGACTAATAATAGTTCATATTACAATAAAATAGTACCTAAAGCAGGTATTAGTGGGGTTTTAGTAAAAAAAAAAAAAAAAAACTTGAGATATTCGGTTGCGTTTTCTTTCTTTTCATTCTGAAATCTAAATTATAATTTTTAATTAGATACAACTATTCAAGTTGTTAAACATATCAATCAAATTCAATTAAACGATGCAAATTTAATCTCATATCAATGCATCATGCATATATACCAAATAATTTCACATTAGAGGGAATCCTATCCATCTCCAACTAATTCCACCAGCACAAACACATAAAACCAAAGGCTCATTCATGGCCTCTCCGAAAACTTCACATGATAGGTTCAATTCTAAAAATCCTAAAACAAGGGTTTTAGTGCATTACCTGAACACAATCAATATATCAAACCTTCAAAGATAATCCAATGTTCATAACGTCATAGTCATCATTCACCAATTAGCCACACTTTAACAAATTATATTAAATTAACAACAATAAATATAACAATAATAAATTAACAATAATAAGTCAATAATATAACAACAATAAATTTACAACAATAATATATGTTATATCAGCAATTACCAACAATAATATAAATTAACAACAATAAATTTAGGCAGTAAAACTAAACCAAGCAAAACTAAAAACTAAACTAAATCTCTAAAAACTAAACACACACAAATTCGTAACCAGTGGCAAATTATATTAAATTAACAACAATAAATATAACAATAATAAATTAACAATAATAAGTCAATAATATAACAACAATAAATTTACAACAATAATATATGTTATATCAGCAATTACCAACAATAATATAAATTAACAACAATAAATTTAGGCAGTAAAACTAAACCAAGCAAAACTAAAAACTAAACTAAATCTCTAAAAACTAAACACACACAAATTCGTAACCAGTGGCAGCATTCAGCAACACACAAATTCATAACTTAACTAAATGCCTAAATCTCTAAAAAACTAAAAACTAAACCAGTAGGTTAGCAAGCTTCGCGGCTATGGCGGACATTAAATTTCGATTGAGGTTTCTTGAACAAGAGACGAAGTTATACTTACTTGAATCCCCTTGAACCAAACTTTCAACATCACCATCTTCTAATCCGACTCCCCATATCCAAACCCCTGCTTCGCGTTCTCGAAGAGGCGCTAAAAAACTCTCTGGCTAGCACCTCTCAAATCAGAGTTCGAGCCAGTCGAATCTTCCATCGACGATTGATGCCTAATCCCACCAAAACAAGAGAACAAACTCCTGAAAACCCTTCGAATTCCGCTAGTTTCCCTCGACCTCCCGCCTCTAGAAGACTAGAACCCCAAGAAATCCTTCTGGTAAACGCAGGAGAAGACGAAGAACTGGAAAAGAAGAGGAAACCCTATCTTTGAAGACCTCAAGAATGGGTGGAGCAGAGGAAGATAACACCAGCATTTTTAGTAAGATTCTTTCTGGTTTGAGGAGAGAGAAAATGTGATTGAGGAGAGAGAGTGGAAATGGCGGAAGAAGACTGATTGGTGGATTTTGAAGATTTTGAGTTGCAACATCTTTCTTCAGATTCAAAGATTCAGTGAGGAGAGAGGATAGAGGAGAGAGATTCAGAGAGAGGGGACAAGGAAGAGAGTTAGAGAGGAGAGAGGAGAGGAGAGAGGAGAGACTTAGCGAGTTAGTGTGTAGAATACTTTTGGTTAGCGTGCGTTGGTTTGTACTAATTTTTTTTTTTAAACTGCTTCATTTTTTGGCAAAATAATGGTGGGTCACGTGACCCACCATGCCACAACGTGGCTCCGCCACTAATCGTAAACATCTCTTTTCTTCTTAAAATTTCATTATCATTCATTAATACTAAGAAATGTGGTAAAGAATGTTAAACCAAATTTATGAAAAAGATCACATGTTTGGGAATGAGATTCTATTACAATGGTACTGAGTAAGGGATTTTTCGTGCAAACTACATATGATTTCATTATCATTAGAAAATTTTGTGAAACACTACATAATAGTTTTCACTTTTTGAAAACAACTACCAATAAAAAATTTTTTATTAAAAAAATAACTACATATTTTCAAGTTTCTTTGAGTGGCACACCAATAACGAGAACTATTAATGAATTCCGCCAAATGGACTCACATCCCCCTTCCTCATGCGATTCGCAGCTTATGATCTCAAATCCTCCATCCCTTTAGTTCATGGCATCGAAACCAAAGTGTTCCAGTTGAACATTTAGCAACAAGTAAGTGCATCTTCCATCAAAAATTTACAAACATTGGGGTGAGGTATTTTATTATTTATTAAATAGGTTTTTAATGTTGGGGAATTGGGCGTGGATATATATGCGGGTCATCATTTTGGGAATAATTCTTCATCACTTTGATGAGAAAATTTAATCAGGGATTAAAATTTTGCAAATTAGGGCCTTTTAAATTGGATAGGGGATAATTGATCTTCATATAGGGCAATTTCCATCATTTGGTAGTACCATTCAAAGAAAAATTTAATAATAGGTAAATATTTATTAACAAAAAAACTTATTAGGTAGCCATATTCATAAAGTAAATTCTAATAGGTGTTGGTTCACAAATTTTATTATCAATATTGTCATTTAGTGCCACTTCCCAATGAGCCGTTAAAGTAGGAGGTTCAACAAGTGAGTTTTCATTATTGTTTTTTATAATTACGGAACTTGTTTCAAGTGCTTATTTGGGAAATGCTCCATTGCTAACCATGGGAAATGCTCCAACTTCTAATCCAAGTGCTTATTTGGTTTACTTTTTAGGCTCCAATGATAATCCAGCAGGGAACCTAATTACACCTATTCAATTAAAAGGTGAGAATTATGATGAATGGTCTCAGGCAATCTGAACCTCGTTGAATGCTAAATGCAAATTGGGGTTTGTTGATGGGAAGATTCTCAACCCACAGATCCAAAAACAATAGCCGATTTGAGCACAGTTTACTCTATGCTGGTCTGCCGGTTGCTCAATACAATCTCACTCAGTTTACGTTATACCCTATCTTTCTGTTACGATGCCCACGACCTTTGGAAACATCTAAAGGAACGATTTTGTGTCTTGAAGGGCACTCGAATTTGCTAATTAATATCAGCAATTAGTGATTGTAACCAAGTAAGAAACGAACCCGTGATTTATTATTTTGGTCGGCTCACTCGACTTTGGGATGAGTTAGCTTCGAACAAAGTCGTGCCGACGTGCACCAAAGGCACTTCTGCCTGTGAAGCCGCCAAACATCTAACAGATCTCCGTGAACACGACCGCCTCCAACGCTTTCTTATCCGGTTGGATGGCGCGTACGGGCCAAGTCGCTCCACAATGTTGCCTTAAGAACCCTTCCAACCATGAAGTGCGCCTATTAGCAGGTGGCGTAAGAGGAGAGGCATCGTGGGCTTGGTGGGTCCGCGTCACCTGACTCAACTGTGGTGCCTAGGTGCTTGCCTTCGCAGTGGACGGCCGCGGAAAAGCCCGCGTTTCTAACCCTAACAAAGTCTCGACTTGTACTCACTGACGCTGTGAAGGTCATGCGGCGAATGGCTACTTTCAATTGATTGGCTACCCAGAGTGGTGGGGTGACCGTCCTCGCCGGAGGCGTGGTGGACGCGTGGGTGGCACGCGCGGAGGCCGTGGCAGATTTGTACGAGAAATGAGAGGGAACTAACAGTTAGTTGTCAAAAAACAACTAATTGAGCACTTTGGTATCTGCTATATGTTGTTTTTTCATACTATATGTTGTTCAAGATACTAAAATGGTTGTTTTTTTATACTTTATGTTGTTTGTCATGACATTGGTGCCTTAGTCTTAAGACTTTGGTACCAATCTTTTGGTATCAAAATCATAAGACGTAGGTACCAAAGTAGGTTTTTTTTATACTTTATGTTGTTCAAGATACTAAAAAGGTTATTTTTTTATACTTTATGTTGTTTGGTAGGTACCAAAATGCCCCTGTTATTTATTTTTTGACAACTAACAGTTATTTCCCTTTAATTTATCGATTTGTACCAGTTGTTATAAGGGCACGCGCAAACGAAGCCACTGTGGCTGGTGGAGAACGTCCCTCCAATTCAGGTCTCCTTAACCTTTGAAATCTCCCTAAACCTAAAGATAGGCTTCATGGTGAGTCTTTGTGTATTTTAGATACAGGTACGACACATCATTTGACTGGTGTCTTTGATCATTAGAAAAATGTGAAAAAAGTGTAAGGGTGTCTAGTTGGTTTACCAGATGGTAAATCGACAGATGCAACATATGAGGGAGATGTGATGCTCCCTGGAAATGTAAACATTTATAATGTTTTATTTGTTCCCAAACTTGACTGTAATCTAATTTCTATTTCGCATTTATTAGATACAAAAAATTGTCTCGTTCAGTTCACTAAAACACTATGTGTCATACGGGACCCCAAGATGAAGACGCTGATTGAAGCGGGTGAGCGTAAGATGGACGTTAATTTTTCCGTGGTGTTCCCAAGGTGAAGGTTCTGGCTGCGGATTGTGATTCATCTATGGATTTGTGTCATCCTTCGGGAAAGGTATTGTGTACTTTACCCTACGTGAATAGTTCTAGTCACGGATGTGAGGTATGCGTTCGTTGTCATCATCCTAGACATAGTTTTCCATATATTAGTAGTCATGCTAGTAGGATATTTGAATTAATTCATTATAATTTATGAGGCCCATATCGAACTCGTTCTTTTTGTGCTGCCTCTTATTTTTTAACCATAGTAGATGATTTCTCTCAAAGAGTTTGGATTTATATATTATATAATAAATTGGAAGTTGAAACCATGTTTCTCAATTTTATAGCTTTGGTGGATCAACAATTTAATCAAACCATTAAACGTAAACAACACTGAATTTAACTGTTTGCGCCCTTATTTTTTGAGACATGGCATTATTTTTGATACCTCGTGTTTTCAAACTCCTCAACAAAATGGTAGAGTAGAACACAAACACCAACATATTCTTAACGTTGCCCGTGCCTTTGCTTTCAAACCTTTATGCTTTTGGGGTGACTGTGTGTTGGCGGCTTGCCATCTGATTAATATAACTCCTTACGTTGTGCTTAAATATAAAACTCCTTATGAATTATTGCATGCCAAACCTCCCTTGATGTCTGCTCTCCGTGTGCTTTGTTGTTTGTGTTATGCTCAGAATATTAAACATGGTGGCGATAAAGTTTGCCAGTAGAACCCCAAAATGCATCTTTGTTGAGCATATATTTCCTTTTCATAACCTCATGGTAGAAGATGTGTGGGGATGGCTTGGATAGCGCCATTGCGGTTGTTCTCGTGATGGATGAAGGGGACGTCATGGAAAAGTGAGGTTGACCTCCATGGTGATGGGGTGGTGTGTGAGGTGTGTGAAGTGTCAGAGAGGGCACGTGAAGATATTAAAATCCCTCGCATCGAGGAGAACGGTGGTGCCTATGTCGCGCCATGTGTGGAACATATCGAATAAGGTGAGCCTCGTGTGTGTCTGACTTCGTGGTTGTGGCTGCAATGGTTCAAGCAAAGACCGATACCCACGGGAGTTGGGTAGGGGATGGAGGACCAAAATTCCATCTATTAAACTCCATGACTATGTGACTCATACAAGAGTGGAAAAGAAAAGTCTATCTACACGCACATCTACTCGTTCATCGTCTTCAGGTAATCAGTATCCTATTGCACATTTTGTTAGTTGTGATAAATTTTCTGACAAACATCGCATATATTTGGCAGCTAAAACCGTAGGGAGCCTTCTTAAAAATTTTAAGGAGGCAATGAAACATGAAGGATGGCGGAAAGCCATGGGTGAAGAAATAAAAGCACTTGAAGATCAAGGAACATGGGTGTTACAACCTCCTCCTCCTGGAAAGAAGGCTTTGGAAAGTAAGTGGGTGTACAAAGAAAAATATGATGAGCAGGGAAAACTATAGCGATCAAAGGTGCACTTAGTTATTTCTGGCCATCATCAGGTAGAAGGTATTGATTACAATAAAACATTTGTACCCGTTGCAAAAATGACTACTGTTTGCACTTTCCTAGCCATTTTAGTGGTGAAAAAGTGGGAAGTTCATCAGATGGATGTCCACAATGCTTTCGTACATGGTGATTTGCAGGGAGAAGTCTATATGAAGATTTCTCCTAGGTTTCAGGAGAAAAATAAAAATTTGGTGTGCAGGATGAAGAAAGCATTGTATGGTTTGGAGTAGTCACCTCGATGTTAGTTTGCAAAATTGGTTGATGTGCTTAAAACATGTGGATTTACGCACTCATATGCTTATCATTCTTTGTTCACCTTGACTAGAGGACTTATATGTGGATGATATGATTAATGCAGGCAATGATCACAGAGCATTATTGAACTTTAAACTTACTTCAAGAAATGCTTCAGAATGAAAGATTTGGGCGTTCTGAAATATTTCCTAGCCTTGGAAGTAGCTCGTAGTAGGGTTGTGCATGTCGAAATATTCGATCCTATCAGATCCGAAAATTTGGATATTCGAAATACTTGGATCGGCATAATTGGAATTCGATCCCAAAAAATTCGGATATCTGAAATATTCAGATCGGAATGCAGATTATCCGATCCATTTTACTTATTTTTTTTTTGACGGGAGTTATACTTTTGTTGCTCACCTATCAAGTTCGCTCAAAATGCACAGAAAAAAGCACCCAATCAATAATCATAAACTAAGGCAAAGCTTAATATTAAAGCCAAAAAGATAAGTATAAACTAAAGCAACAAAAATAAGGGGAGGATAATGTATTCCAAAGGATTAATTTGATAGTAAATTGCCATAGGTAATACCATAAATATAGCAAATGAAAACTAGTAAGAAGCAGTTGTTCTCAACAAAGGAAGGCGTGAATTTATCTTATATTAAACTTTAGATCTTGAAATTACTTCACCCACAAACACTAAAAAGAAACTAAAGAAGAGGATGAGAGAGGAGATGGCGGTGAACACTAAGATTAACACCACATTGACGCTGCAATTTGTGGATTAGAAAAGTTACTTTAATTGTTGTCTCCTGGCCGATGGGCTGGTGGTGGCCGACGAGAGGAAGGGATGGTGACACGTAGAAATTGCGAATATGACTGGTGCCTAGTGGGATTATGTCTGTTGCGCTGGCTGGCATCGCCGCAGAGAGGAGAGCTACGTGAGAGCTTGATATTAGGAAAGTGGGAATTGGAGAGTTGGCAGCGGGGGCTGGGGAAGTGTTGACATGGGGAGTTAGCCAATTACGTTAGAATTTAAAAGTTCCAGTTTTCTATGTAATAAAATTCGTCGATCCGATTATCCGTCGATCTGATTCGAATTTTCATCTGATTCGTTTTCTCATTTTCGAATGTTTCGGATCAGATATCTGGAAAAAAAAATTGAATTTTCAGATCGGATACATATCGTATATTTTCGTGCGGCCGCTCTTGCTGAAATCATTACTCTTCATCTCCCATGCTCTACAAATCGACTTTTTTTTATTAACAAATATGCAATGGGCATTAGACCTTTAGTTTGATAAATCCTAAAAAAACTGACTCATTGCTCAGGATCCTCACTCTTAGTCTCTTTCTTGACTCCTTAGACTCCAACGTCGGAGTTCGCCTCACGCCACTAGAGTCCTCTTCACTCTTAGCCTCTCTCTTCACTTTTCTCCTCATACTCCTTCCTGTAGTAACCACCACCAACACCGCTACCGTCGCTATAGTCCGACGCGAGAGAATTATAGAGAAGTCGGCTGTCTAAAAGAGTGGACTCGTGCGACTCTCCGGTGGAAGAGACATATCCACCATCAAGCCCTGGTGTGTTGCGGTGAGTGATGAGATACTGGAATTTGTGGTCTTTTGGGTTGTTGTTGGTTGGATGTTCATCATAACAAACAAGTTGAAAATCGTTGATGGAGAGGGAGAGGAAGTTTGAAGATATGATTTTGGGCTTTATTTATTTTTTTATAATTTGAAATCATCTGATTTTGTTACTTGTTGTTGTTGATTCAATTTTCATCATAATAACGATGGTGTTTTGGGAGTTTGGGTATTACAATTTTTGTGCTATAGAGTTCTTCTTTGGGTATTTGACTGCCAACCTCCCATGTTGTTGAACTTAAGCAACTTTAATGTTGGATATTTCGGATTCTTGGATCGGATATCGGATCCAATTTAATAAAAAAATTGGATCGCTGTTTTGGCTATCCGAAATTTCGGATATCCGAAAATTTAGATCGGATCGGATCCGATATCCAATAATGCACACCCCTACTTGTGGATGATATGATTAATATTCTCATATATGTGGATGATATGATTATTACAGACAATAATCCAAGAGTATTATTGAACTTTAAAGCTTACCTTGGGAAGTGCTTCAAAATAAATGATTTGGACATTCTAAAATATATCCTAGGCTTATAGGTAGCTCGTAGTAGAGTTGTGCATTACTGAGTATTCGATCCAATCCGATCCGAAAATCAGATATTCGAAATTTTTGGATCGGCATAATTGGAATGTGATTCGAAAAAATCGTATATACCCGAAATATTCAGATCGGATATTCGGATTATCAGATCCGTTTTTACTTTTGTTGCTCACTATATCAAGTTCGCTCAAAATGCATAGGAAAAAAGCACCCAATCAATAATCATAAACTGAGGCAAAGCTTAATATTGAAGCCAAAAAGATAAGTATAAATAATGAAAAAAAAACAAGGGGATGATAATATATTCCAAAGGATTAATATGGTAGTAAAATGCCATAGCTGATACCATAAACATAGCAAATGAAAACTAGTGAGAAGCAGTTGTAATCAACAAAGGAAGCCATGAATTTATCTTGTATTTAACTTTAGTTCTTGAAACTACTTAACCCATAAACACTAAAAAAATTAAAGAAGAGGATGAGAGAGGAGATGGAGGTGAACACTAAGATAAACACCATATTGACGCTGCAACTTGAGGATGAGAAAAGTTGCTTTGATGGTTGTAGCCTGGCCAATGGGCTGGTGGGAGGCGACGAGCGGAAGGGATGGTGATGCGTAGAAATTGCGAATAGGATTGGTGCTTGGTGGGATATGATATCTGGTGGGCTGGCGTCGCTGCCGTGAGGAGAGCTACATGAGAGCTTGGTATTAGCGAAGTGGGAACTGGAGAGTTGGCAGAGGGGGCTGGGGAAGTGTCGACGTGGGGAGTTAGCCAATTAGGTCAGAATTTAAAAAGTTCCAGTTTTCTTTAAAATCAAATTCGTCTTTTAAAAAACTTTCGGATATTTCAGATACCCGAAAAAAAAAAACCGATTTGTATTCGATCTGATTTTGTTGGGATATCGGATGCGAAAAATCCGAAACTTAAAAATTCGGATCGAATATCCAAATTTTCGGATCGGGTCGACTGGGTAACAGATCGGATTTTTTTAAACAACCCTAGCTCGTATTCCCTAAGGAATTTTTATGAGTCAGCAAACATATACCTTAGGACCATTGTTTTATGATGTAGAAAAATATAGCGTCGCCTTAAGGAAAGATTGATTTATCTGGCGGTGATTCACCCAGATTTGGCATATGTTGCACATATCTTATCCTAGTTCATGCAGGCACCAAAGGTGGTGCATTGGGAGGATGCCCATCGAGTTATACAATATTTGAAGCTAAATATGAGGCAAGGAATTTTGTTCCATTCTGACAGTGATCTACGCCTATAGGGTTGGTGTGATTCTGATTGGGCTAATTGTCCAATTATTAGGCATTGCCTGAGTGGATGGTTTGTTTTGCTTGAATATTCTCCTATTTCCTGGAAGACTAAAACACAACCTACTGTTTCTCGTACCTCGGTAGATGCCAAATATCGTTCTATGGCTGGTATTGTTGTGAATTGAAATGGCTCAAGCAGTTATTGGGTGATCTAGGGATTAAATATCCTAAAGGTATGCATATGTATTGTGATAGTCAGTATGCCTTATATATTGCGAAGAATCCAGTGTTTCACGAACGCGCTAAGCATGTTGAAGTTGATTGTTATTTTGTTCGAGAAGCTGTAACTTAGGGACTTATTGCTCCCTCTTTTGTTCCTACAAAGTTCCAATTGGCATATATATTCACAAAGGCCTTAGGACGAAATCAGTTTGAATTTTTGTTATGCAAGTTAGGCATATGAGATTTGCACGCTCCAACTTGAGCGGGGTGTTAGGAGATAGAATTATATTAGTATATTATTTATCTAGTTTGATTAGGATTAGGACATTGTCTTTTAGGTTGTATATATTGATTTTCATATCAATAGAAACATAACACAAATTGATCGGAACTTAACAACGTCCATAGTTGTAAAATCCCTACAAACTGATTGATTATTATTAAGTTCAACCTTTTACACGTTGTTTGCACACTTTAAAATACTCTAAATTTGTACATTAGAGATATACTCTTATTCATATTTGGGTCATCTAGACAAATATATTAAAAGGCGTTCCTATCAAAGTAACGGTGCCACGTGGCACTCTTCTCAAGCTTCCAATACACATGTTTATAATCTCATTTAAAAATATTAACAATGTGTAGTTATTAGGATTCGAACACATGACCTTTGAAATGAAATGTGAGAGTTTAACCACTGATCCACTATAATTTCATTGCGTAATGTTTCAAAGTAAAATATAATAAAGTCTTATAATTATATGTAATTATAAAGATATAGACAAGTTTTTTTTTTATTACTAACACTTTTATTAAGTAGTAACATTCTCTTTCCCCAATTCCATGAAAATTGTTATTTTTATCCCAATTCCTTAAAAGTTTTTTTAAAACAACTTATCATGCCATACCATAACGTCCATTTTTCAAATTCGCACCAGACATGATATTACAAAAAGTTAATAAAATCAATTATGAAATTTATGAATAATTATATATTTGATAATTAAAACTGACCCGGGGCATCACCTGGGCCAAAATACTAGTGCTGATTTATAAAGTGGTTAGTTGTATATTTCATAATCTTTTTGGTAGGCAAAAGATTTGTTCCTTGATATTATTTTAATTTGTGTTTTGGCATGTACAGGTGCAAGAAATGATATATATATAGGGTCATATAGCAAAGTGCATATATATAGAGGGTCAGGATCCGGTGAGAATGGGTCCTTATGTGCGAACATATATCATATATGAGAACAGATTTATGTTTAGAACATATGCAATACTTTTTAGAACACACTTAACTTTTTTGTTTTTAGAACATATTCAACACTTTTTAGAACATATGCAAATTTTTTTGATTTAGAACCATAACTTGTAGAACATATGTTATGAGTTTTAAAACATGAACACATCTTTTTATAACGTAAGAACCTAATCAATACATATACATATATTGATATATACATGTTCTAAATTTTCAAACTTATGTTCTAAATTATTTCAAGCATGTTCTAAAATATTTTAAGTGTGTTATGAATTATTTGAAGTATGTTCTAAATTATTTCAAATATGTTCTAAATTATTCCAAGCATGTTCTAAAATATTTTAAGTGTGTTCTAAATTATTTCAAGTATGTTCTAGATTATTTTAAATGTGTTCTAAATTATTGGAAGTATGTTCTAAATTATTTCAAACATGTTCCAAATTATTCCAAGCATGTTCAAAAATATTTTAAGTGTGTTCTAAATTATTTCAAGTATGTTCTAAATTATTTCAAACATGTTCTAAATTATTTCAAGTATGTTATAAATAATAAAAGTACATCATCGAGATTATGCTCTAAATTATTTCAAGATGTGAGTCGACGCTGCAACCCTAGGCACACCAAAAACATCAAGATTGAGAAGATTCGATAAGCGTCGAGCCACAAAAAATGAAGGAAAAATCACTGAATTCCGGTGAAATCGTAGCAAACACAAGTAACTGACGACTACGCGAGCCATGGAAAAACAAATCGCCGGCAGAATAAAAGGCGAAATCACAAATTTTCAGCGATGATTGTGGTAAAATCAAAAGTGAGAGGAGAGAGGAAGATCGAGAATTTGAATCACCGCCGATCGGAGGAAGAAGGAGGAGAGAGAATTGGAATGAGTGACAATGATGCAGTAGTGGTCACTGGATGTTGGTGGTGGTGATTTCACCATTGATGGTGATAGGAAAGCGGAGAGAGAAGGAGGAAGTGAAGAGAGAGAAAAGAAACCTGGAGAAATGAAAATATGTCGTGGTGAGATTGTTAGATGTGGTGAGAGTGATTTATATTTTCATTTTTTTTAAGAGAAAATCCAACCCTTAGATCTAAAGCATCTAAAAGCCTAGATTTATTCTCACATAAGGGAGGTTATATATATATAGGATCAAATAAGAAGATTCTTAAAATGAGGGATTTTTTACATTTTTTTAACTAAATGTGCATATTTTTTTTACTAAATATGCAACTTTTTTACATGTGCATTTTCTAGAACGGAATGTGCATCTTCTTTTTCTAGAGAATATACTTAAAATTTAAAATTTGTAATATACACATTTTGTACAAAAATTATGCACATAAATCCTTCTCACCCTTCTCATTTTAAAATCCTTCTCATTGAAAAGTACATTTGGTCTTACTTTTTAAACATTGTATCTTACCATTATAAAAAAAACATATGTTGTAGCATTGATTAATATAGTGCTAAATTCTAAATGCTCGTTGTATATTAATTTTTAACAATATGTCTTATGTAAAAGAGCATTGTGTATTACATAAAAGAACATCTCAGAGTCAGGTCCCCTTGTTAAATTCAAAGATGTTCTTATTTTTTGACCTAATGTTCAGTTCATTGAACATGGTGTTCATTTTCGCGTCGGTCTTATATCCGCGCACACACAATTTGTTATTATTTTTCTGCGCTTCGATCCGTGCACAAAATCTGAATTTGCTCCCATGTGCACCATCTACTTATTGGAGTTTTTAGATAAAAAAATAATGTATAAAATTCAAAGTTGTGGCTATACCTACTCATTGTATCTATGTTAAAAAGAAATTGATTTTATTGGTCCACGTGGCTGTCATAAATATGCAACTCACCCACAATAAGACTTAAGTAACTTGGTCCCCTTCGTTTATCACATTTCATTTATTTTTCTTTTTTTTTGAATGGGTGGGGGAGGGGGGGGTTGTTTATGAAATTTCACTTCCCTTAGCGCAAAACGAATTGGAAGTGAAAACATCAAAATGCAATTCCTCATAATCTCTATCTCTATCCGTAGAACTGTACTTAACAAGATGTTACAACTATCTCTTCTTTCTTTCTTTCTTTCTTTTTTAAAAAAAATTATTTTCCAATACATATCATATATCTATAAGCTATATAGCTCGGAAACAGTTGGGGTTCAAAATAAAAATGTTTCCGAAATGGGAAAACCTCAACCCCGGCCTTTTCGAACTTCATTAGCACGGAAATGTTTAGTATTTCGAGAACAAAAATGTTTTACAAGAGAGGAAACCTAATATTGGAGAGGTTTTCGTGCTTCATAGTCGGACACTACCACAGATTTTAATGAAATGGCCGCAAGCACCCACCACCAACACTATTATTACCATTACCATTATTATCATTACAACTAAATCCCGTTATAACCATTTAAACTACCACTTAAATAACCACTTCTATGTGCTTTCCCTCTTTCTTGTACCCCATGGAACCAATGAAATTCTACCAAGTAAAACTTGTAACACAAAAGAGACGTACCTCTACCACATTAATTGCCCTATGTCTCTTCAACCCCACTCTCGATCCTTCCCTACATACACAAGATCTCTTCTCTGGTCCATATGTCCCTAAACGTTCTTCCCGTTTCCGTTGAGACACAACAAGAAATTTATCCTTTTCTCTAATTTCCCCATCTCTTTATCTAATTGACAATTACGAGCCACTTTCTATTGCTATTATATCGATACAGTCGTCTAATAAAAATAAAAAGGTGTATGGAACAAAAAAAGAAAAAAGAGATTCTTACCTGACTATATATAACCTTCCAATCATAGCTTACAAACTCGCGCAAATTTTTGTTTTCACTAAAAATTCTTTGAGCACTTGAGCATGTCATTTTCGTGCACAAATACATTCTTTAAGCGCTTTTACACAGACGAGCTGAGATTCGATGGTAGCAGCAGCTATGGAAGTGTTATATCAAATGATGTCCTACCATCTCTTGGAGCTCGGATGAACCAAGCTATAAAACTTAAAAAACATATCATCTCACCTTTTGATCCTCGCTACAGGTTAAGTTACTACAGCCTGCAAAATAAGCACATATTATTCCATAATATGCAGCTTCTCATAATTTTGCAGTGTAATATTTTCAGGGCATGGGAGATGCTTCTAGTTCTCCTGGTTATTTACTCAGCATGGATCTGTCCATTTGAGTTCGCGTTCCTCACATTTGAACGAGATGCACTCTTCTTCATTGATCACATTGTCAATCTCTTTTTCGCCGTGGATATAGTTCTAACTTTCTTTGTTGCATATCTTGATACCCGCTCTTACCTACTAATCGATGATCATAAAAAAATTGCCATCAGGTCAGAAACTGTATTTTTTTTATAGCATTCATCGGTGTTTAGTTGGTAAATTTTGAACTTAAAAAGTTTATTGATATCTTCATACAGGTATCTGTCCACCTGGTTTATATTTGATGTCTGTTCAACAGCACCCCTTCAAACAATTAGCCTCATCTTTACAGACCACAATGGTGGACTAGGCTTCGCTTCATTTAACATGCTACGACTCTGGAGACTTCGAAGAGTCAGCTCTCTGTTTGCAAGGTCCAAAACAAAACTCAAATGAGCTATTTCATCTATTTGTGCTCTGCATCACAGTTCAAATCTTGAATGCTTTCATGTTTCCCTTTAGGCTCGAGAAAGATATTCGGTTCAACTATTTTTGGACCCGCTGCACCAAACTTGTCGCAGTAAGACATCGTGAACCTTGCATACCTTTTTTTTATGAAGCCATGTCAGTCAACTACAATAATTGAAATCAATCATTGAGACGTTTTTATTTTTTTGAATTTGATTCCAGGTGACTCTGTTTGCTGTTCATTGTGCTGGATGCTTCTATTACCTGATTGCAGACAGATATCCTGATCCAAAGAAGACTTGGATTGGTGCAGTAGACCCAAATTTTAAATCACAGAGCATTTGGAAGAGATATATCTCCTCAATTTACTGGTCGATTGTAACATTAACAACCACTGGTTACGGTGACCTGCATGCTGAAAATACAATTGAGATGGTATTTGACATCTTCTACATGCTATTCAATCTTGGACTCACATCGTACATCATTGGAAACATGACAAACCTTGTTGTTAATTGGACAAGTCGCACCAGAAATTTTGTAAGTAGCTCGAACTTTGCATCTCCTACCACCACAGTATTACAGATATCATTAACATCAAGCATCAGTCAATATGAAAATAAACATAAAGTTTGAGTAGCCAAATTCCTAAACAGTCAAAACACCTTGGACCAATAGAAAGCAATATTAGCCATGAAAAGGATGTTTCTGACAACAACAAATCACGATGATATGTAAGTTGTATATAAGAAAAAAAAGAAAGAATGTAAACCATATTGATCAATGTTGATGTTAAACTCGTTTTTCAGAGGGATACAGTAAGGGCTTGTACAGAATTTGCAGCACGCAATGAACTTCCTGCACGAATACAGGACCAGATGTTGTCACATGTATATCTGAAGTTCAAAACAGAAGGTTTAAAACAGCAAGCGACACTAGACAATCTGCCGAAAGCTCTAGGAGCAAACATTGCACAACATCTCTTCTTCCCAATCCTTCAGAAAGTTCCACTTTTCTACAGAGTTTCTGGAAATTTTCTTTTCCAACTGGTAACATCTCTTGTCTGATGATACACAAGCAATAATATCTCTTGTCTGATGATACACTAGCTATAACATCTTTTGTCTGATGATACACTAGCTATGCTCATACCATTTTCACCATATTTACACTGACTGCCAAAATTTGCAGGTTTCTGATATGGAGGCTGAATATTTCCCACCCAGAGAAGATGTCATTTTACAGAATGAAGCGCCAGCAGATGTATATATTCTCGTAACTGGTGCAGTGGTAAAGCCTATTTGTCCCAAGCAAGTTACACACCCAGGTGTCCATGAAAGACCTTCTAAACTAATGACTGATTTTTCTTTTCCTTAATTTTCTTTTACAGGACATGATAGCACACATGAATGGGCGTGATCAGGTATTTACATTTTCAATGTATTAATGTCTATACCAGAAAAAAAGAAAGCTCCACATTGTCTGACAACGAAGAGATTTTGCAGATTATTCAAAAGATACTTCCAGGAGATATAGTTGGTGAGATAGGAGTCCTGTGTAACAAACCACAACCATTCACAGTTCGGACGAGAGAGCTCTCTCAGATATTAAGGCTGAATAGAACTTCACTTACAAATACTATGCACGCAAACAAGGCAGACGGCCATATCATTATGAGCAATCTATTTTTGGTAATAGGTTTATTCTTGATAATTTGTATACCTAATTGATGTCTATTTTGCCCTCGTTGTGGTGACCTAGTGTCAATGGTTTGCAGAAGCTCAAGACTTTAGAAAGCCAAGGGATATTGGGGCCGCAAAATGTTTTCGAATATGTTTCCGGTGAATGGTTTAATGGCCCACAAACATGTAAGATGTGCTCTGATAATGGTTCTCAAGCCCAATTTTACGAGAAGGCCACAAACAACGTGAAAAGTCAAGAATTAACCACATGTTGCATGGAAATTCATGCAGTGGTCCAAGACAATGAACCGAAGTTTTGCTCAACTGTCCAAGATGACAATATTGATGCAATTAAGATTCATTTGGATGAAGACACTGACATGAACTGCAGACAACCGGATCCGTCACTGCAGCAAGGAGACAGAACTGTATATGACCAACAAAGATGGTACCGAAGTAAAGATTCGTGTGATCGGATTAATTTAGAGGTTGTTGAAGAGCAAACACCCAGGCTCAGTAGGCAGAGCAACGTTTGCCATTATTGTAATGAAGCCGTAGCTGAGAAATCAAGATCATGTGCAGAACATTCCAAAGCGGCCATTCCGAAATGTAACAATAAGATTAGAGTCACCATTCATATGCAGTTGCAAAGCAGCTCTATGGGGAAGCAGTTCGGCAAACTGATTGTCCTACCTGATAGTATTGAAGAGCTGCTCAGTGTTGCAGGTAAGCCGTCCTTTTAAAAGCCTTTTAGATTATCAGGAAGTTAATTGGTGTATTTCTGATGACAAGACCCTGTGTACTGCAGGCCAAAAGTTTGGAGGATGCTTCACGAGAATCATCAATACAGAGAACGCAGAAGTAGAAGACATTGGTGTCATTAGAGACGGGGACCATTTATTTTTCCTGCAATGACAGTAAAAGTACAAAGAGTTCGAAGCAATTTAGCTGCACGGCTAGACTGCAGATTTGCAAATAAACGCAACTCTTCAGACCTTCCGTTAAAGTTTTGTAAAAGAAATTGTAAAGTTTATCATAAAACGAATAGGATAATCTGACAGCGAACTTGCAGTTGCAGTATAATAAAGTTACTGGACTCAATGAAATTGAAGGGAGCTCCATATTCATGTGTTTAACCTAGCAGGGGATTGTTAGCTTGATCCGGAAACCTCTTCCTTACATAGGTAATATTGTGAAATTTACAATAGCAAACTACCTGTTTGAGATTTACAACCATTAGTAAATTGCTTTAACAGCTAGATTTGTTAAAGATAAACTCACTCAAGGCTCAAGCCATATAACGATATTAATGAGAGTACTGGTCCATGGGCGAAGCTACTTCGGGGCTGAAGGGGGCCCAAGGCCCCCTCACTCTATGATTTATTTTGATTTGCAAATACATCATAGTATAATCCTTGGCCTAATGATTCATGCTTGCCTAGTTATTGTCCCCCCTGTAAAGCTTCGCCTCTGACCCTTGGGCGTCAAACTTATGAAGAATATTAGTGGAATCAGGCAGGATTCAACTTTCTGTCAAAAATAAAGTTTTTAATAACAAAAATTCCTGATACTGTAGTTTCAGAATTTAGGAGATTGTGACAATAAACAGGCTGGATAATCATGTCAATGTAGAATTTTAACTCTTGAAAATCTGTTAGTTGAGGACAAGAATGCCTATCAAATTGCTGCAAGATAAAAGGGATACATTTGAAATCATTGTGGTAAAAAGCAAAACGAAAGAAAGAAGAATTCCAGTGATTCTTGTTTCTTATAAAGATACATGTTAACTATAATTGGAGAGCTAAGTCAGCTAACTACTCAACAAAGACCTAAAGTTTCAAAGAGATTTAGGTATTATAAGGTGGTTATTTAAAAAAAATAAAATTATAAGGTGGTTATTTTGAAAATTATGATTTTAAAAGGTGGTAAAAATTAAAAAGTCCTATTACAAAACCCATAAATTTAGGAAAAAATTGTTATCATAAACTTTAAATTGGGCAAATGATTGGTTACTCTTATAAAATGGGGTTAAAACAAACACCCTCTACAAGACTACAACTAATAACAAATTCCTTTTTCAGAACATGTACTAATTTCTTTCGCAGACAGTTAAGAGATGCAACTCATCAACTCAATGTATCCAAGGATAGGAGTTAGGCTCCAGTGGATAGAAGATTCTCCTTGGCGTCAAGTCGGGGGTTCGTCCTTACCGGCGTTATCTTTGGGGTGTTTTTTAGCATCTTATGCATCGCCTACCAATAACGTGTGTTGGTGTTCCTACTGGTAAGTGGCGCAATTAGGGGTTAGCACTTAATCTCCATAAAAAAAAAAAAAAAAAAAAAAAAAATCAACTCAATGTATCCTGAAGGCACCTATCTTCGATACATGTTACATACACTACCAACATCACTTTGAGAAATTCATTATACTCCTAAATTCTAAAATGGTAGCATCTTTGATATTATTATTAAAAGTTGCAATTTAAATAACTAAAAAGGCCTAAAAATACATGTGCAACTTATGTTTTTCTAAAAAAAAATAAAAAATTGTATCAACACACAAGCTAAAATCCATAAGGATTGTAAATCAAGTGGTAATGTGAATATGAAAATACAAACAAAGGCCGTAAAATATGCAGTCAAATAGAAAAAAGAATTAGACAATAATATTGGTCAACTATGCAATCAAGGTAGAACAATATAAATATCACTCCACTGTTTCTCAATGTATAGCATTAGTGTCTAGTTAATTATCTCTAAGTACAGGAATGGGACAGAAACACATCAGAGTCACATGCACATACTTAGATGCCAGCTAAAAGCTTGTCAATTAAACTAAGGACGTTTTATATCAATTCTCAAGCTGAAAAAAGAAATTAAAATGAAACAATTGAAGTCCTTATTTTCCAAGTAACTAAAAGAGAAAAAAAAGATTGTCGTTTTGTCAATTTTTGATGTAACACAAACAATAACGAAATTTGAAGAAGAAATGAAATACGTACTTGTAGAAAGAGATTTAGCAGAACTTGGCATTGTCATTGTTTTGATCAGTAGAAAAGTTCAAACTGCACAATAGAGGGTCGGAACTCCTCTCGATTCTTCGAAGTGATAAATTAGGTGTTCTCCTCAAGAGAATTGTCTATTAATTGTACTATTTTTCTTATCTATGAAAAAAGAAAATTATGTATGACATCTAGCTTAGTTGGTAAAGTCTTGTGTAGAAAGTACCAGGACAGGATCGAACCATGTCTACATTAATGCGCTTTCGTCGCTCTCTTAGCACTAAAAAACGACATAGCAGAATAGTTGAAAATGCACAATATAGGGATATTCCCTAAGATTTCATGATATGTTTGGTCCCATAACATTTCAGAATATTTTTCTGCAAAATGAGAATTAAAACGTAGTGCAAGCTGTTGAGAACTTGGGTCCAATTCTATGAAGCATTTTTTGGTGAGGCAAAGGAAGGGGAAAAGGGGAAGCATTGAAAATTGAATTAAACAGGCCAAGGAATAGTGTTACATTCCCGTTTTTGGTCCCCAAAGTTGATCGGGGTTTTACAGGGAGCGCAATCGCGCGTTTAAATACTGAGATTTGAGACGCTACTTATGTGGAGGTTATATATAGACCGGTGGGATAATGGGCGGGGCCGTGGGGGACCTGGCCTTCCTGGGACCATTTTCATTTTGTCTCTTTGATCTAACTGCTTATGTTTTTTTATTACGTGTTGATTTTAGGTTTACAATACTTATCTTACTTTTCTTAAACTTATCTTAATTTATTGAAACTTATCGAAACTCTTCTGAACCTTTTTGAATTTGTCTAAACTTATAAGAATTTATTACTCCCTCTATTTCTTTTTAGCCTCTGTTTGATTCAACTTATTTTTGACTTATCTGAAATGATTTTATCTTAACTGAATTTATATTATCTTATCTAAACTTAACTTATCTTATCTGAACTTATCTTATCTTATCTTATCTGAACTTGTCTTATCTTATCTTCTCTAAACTTATCTTATCTGAGCTAATATTCTAGTTTATTGTGTTTCTAACGTAATTAATCCGTTTTATTCAACTTGGTAAATCTTATCTTATCTTATATGAACTTATTTTATCTTATCTTATATGAACTTATTTTATCTTATCTTATCTGATATTTTCTTATCTTATTTTATCTTATCTTATTTTATTTTATCTTATTTGAATTTATCTTATCTTATTTGAACTTTTTTTTTTTTTTTGAAATAAGTTAATAAATTGAATTGTTAATAGCCTCAATGGTTATAGTTTGAGTTTTGACAGTATTCCAAATTTATGTTTGACTATCATTTGTGATTAACGGGTATGGAGAAATATATATAGTGATGTGAGATCTTGTTTAATTCGTCTCGATATGTACTTTTGGAATATCAATTTTTTATATTTTCTACAAACAAAAATTTAGAGATATTAATGTTCAAATATTTACATTGGCAAACATGAAAAAGGTAAGGTGTAACTATTAAAAAGAAACGAAGTGAGTATAAGTTATTGGAACTTAGGTTCTATTCTGTTCAACTAATTTAAATTTTTTTTTCATAAAAAAAAGTTCAGATAAGATAAGATATGTTCAGATAAAATAAAATAAGATAAGATAAGTTCAGATAAAATAAGATAAGATATGTTCAGATAAGATAAGATAAGATAGGTTCATATAAGATAAGATAAATTCGGATAAGATAAGATAATTTCATATAGGTCAAATTAAGTTGAATTAAATAAAGCCTTAATGGCACTTTTCTAAACTTATTATTGCAATAGAGGCATTGAGTACCATTGTTCTTTTACTCTAGTTCGACTATAAAGTTATTAATATATAAGTACCAATGTTAATATGAAATTTTATTAAATTTATTTCAATGTATATTACATTCAAAATGTTAAATTTTACAAAAATTGTACGAATTAATAAAGTCTGATAGTCAAATATGTTAGATGTTAATAGAAAACGCAAATGTCAAAGTGGAACTGTTAAAAAAGTGAAGGGTTCTATTATTTCCTTTTTCTTTTTCCACAATTCAAACCCAGAAAAATACAAACGAAGTAATCGAAAAGGCCAAAGCGCTTACACAATTTCGTAATAAAAACCCAGACTCAAACTGACAACTCAATGTAGAGGACGACGTGATAACTTTAAGAAGCAATATACGACTTAATATAGGAAGATAGGTCATGAAAGTATAACCAATTAACACTAGTAGAAAAAACCTCTTTTACTACTTTACAAATAGTTGGGTTGTTTTAACAACCCGAGCATTTGACAATTTTTTGGAAAATTAAAAAGTAAAATTCAAAATTGCTCGGGTATTTAAAAACAACCCGAGCATTTGACTAATTTAATACTTTTTTTTTGGGAAAGGAATTTAATACTTGGAAGTTGGAACGCAAAGTCTAAAACTATTCCCCCTCTAATCTATGTTCTCTCTCTCTTTCCCTCTCCATGAAACTGCTTCTCTTTCTCTCTCTTCCCCTCTTCACTCATTCTCGATCTGCTTCTTCGAATGCATGTCCAGGTAATTTCTTTCGATTTTTATTGCTGTATTTTAGTTTTATTGTTGTATTTTAGGTTTTTTTTTGGTTTCCTAGATTTGGGGATTATTTTAGGGTTTTCTTTGATTCTTTAAGGTTTTGTTTGATTCAAAATCTTTCTCTCTCACCTCGATTCGCCATACCGGCCACCGCGGTGAGCCAATGTTGTTCCGTCGTATACTTCTTGGTTTGTTTTCCCTTTTCTGAATATATCTTCCCAATTTCTTCTGTCATACCTCACTATACAGATTAGGTGACACTTTATTTATTAAGAACTTTTTATGAAATTAACTGCACATGTTCTTATCGGAGCTTAATTTTCCCTTTTACCTTTATGTAATTGGGTTGAATTGCTATGAACTATGTGTATGAATTGAGAGCGAATGTTACAACAAGAGTGAGAAATTTAGTTCATTATTCGTGTACTTGATGTTTTATTGGAATCTCAATTTTGTTCTTTCGCTTCACAATTATTGTAATTGGTGAAATCTGAAATATGATGTTGCCTTATGAAGCATTATGTTGTTTGCTTTAGACCAAGGAAGCCTGAATTATTTGTCTCTTCTCTTTGCTTGATGCATCTATGAGTGTTTCTAAGTAGTGAATTAGAACAGACGGTGAAAGATAATATGAATAGGGAACATTTGTAATCTTGATGGTTTCTTGTACTCAGATTTTAATAATTTATCAATAATAGTTTATATAGTTTATTAGCATGTAGACTTGTCTTGTATTTTTCCATTTCGAGTCTTTTCTAAGCAATGCTTGTAAAGGGAGGGTCAGGCTGGGATAGGGGTGGCAGTATATTGCTGAAAGATGACGGAGGAAAACGGCTTGTTATTCAGCTCCTTATGTTGCAAATGCATGTCGTGCTTTTATTTTACGACCATTCTTTCTTGCTTGTGAGATATTGTGTCTTGTATGTTCTTTTATCTGTTTAGCTGGAGTTAGCAAGAATTGTAGCTCTTCAAAGAAGTATAGGATATTTTTATTTTGAGTGATTGGAAGAGTTGATTAGGATGGTAGGCTCTAGATAGACTAGGGTTGTAGATATGTTTGAATGCACTCGTGAGGGCTTAAAGTTAAGTAAGTAGCTCGATTTTTTTTTTCTTTTTTTCGTTTTCAGATTGATTTTGTCGAACCCTAGAAATCGAATTATGGCTTTTCGGTTTTGCGTTTATTTTCCTGAACTTTTAGTTTTTTTGTTCCTATCTACTTTATTCTCAGGTTCTCTAGTTTTAACATGATCTTCTGACCTTCGGTGTAGAAGCCTGGTCTGTTTGCCGGTTCGCCTGGTCTGGTTCGCCTTCATCTCTTCCACCTTTGCCTGAGTTGATTCGTCTTCATCTCTGAATTCCGCCACTGCCCACTAGTTCTGTCGTCTATTGAACTATGAATCTGAGGTACTCTTTATTTCTCTCTTTGATGGTTCATATAATTAGTTGAAAATTGGATGTGTGAGTTTTAATGGTTTAGTTGAATATTGGATGTGAAACTTGGATGTGTAAATTCTGATTGTTTAAGTGAAAATTGGGTGTGTGAGTATTGATGGTTTAGTTGAAAAGTGGATGTGTGTAAATTTCTAGATTGATAGACATACCTAGGATTTATTGTCCATAGAAGTATTATTCAAGCAACTTTGAAATACAACAAAGCCTTGTTCTAACTCCAAATTTCATACTTACAAAGTGAGGCTTGGAAAATCTAAAGAGAGCGTGCTGAATCTTATGAGCAATAGTTTGACAACAATCCGACTAAAAGCATACATTTTGGTGGAATAACTGGATGCTATGTTCATGCCTAAAAAACTTATCAGGATCGACTCTAGTCTCGATTTGAACCAATCTCTTGAAGTTTCCATTGAAGTACTTATTGCCCCATACACTTGCTTTGTCGAATCTAGTAATTCACTTCTCATTTATGCCCAAATCAAAGTCCTTATAATTTGCATATGCACTTTTTAGAAGCTTTCCCAAATCTCTGTAATTGCAATTCGAGGAATTGGATGTGTAAATCCTAGATGTGTAAAAAATTTATGTTCAAAGATGTGATTTTACAATTTAGTCTAGATTACTTGTATAAGAGCTTTACGGTACAAATATGTAATTTTGTGCGCATATAACTTCTGGGAATGGTTAATTATATGAATAGGAGTAATGATATTCAGCACGCTAATACTCTGTAATTTTTCATCTTCTCTCTTTTCGTATTATAATTTGTAGTACTTCAATCGAGCCAACTTGCGGATCGGTGATCCAAGTATACAAACTTCGGACTGGAGTTGTAGTTCTGTTTATTCGGTGAGACTCTCATGTATTTAAATTTATGGTATCCTATGGTAACATTCATTGGTTCAATCTGTCAAGAGTTGAGTCATAGTGTTCCCTATGCAATACATTAATGGTTGATTTTCTTTCTACAATTTTGATTACACTGTGTCAACTCTATTTATTAAGCTGCAAGTGTTGTGGACTCTGGAAAAGTAGATGTACCTTCTATAAAATGTTCAGTGGCCTCACTCTATCCATGTTCTCACATTGTAGAAATTCAGTTTCAATATATCTGAAGTGTGTTTGCATCCATTTTTCACATGCATATATCTTCTCCTAACATACTTTTTGATTTTTGTTTGTCGTTACAAGAGACGAGAAGGGTCAATTGATGATCGGTATGAGGCGTGCAAATCGCCAGATAACTCTGCCATAATCTGTTGTGTGTGCTGGCAGCATGCACATCGTTGTTCTTGCTGCAGCTGCACATACTGCTGCTAACAAAACCCTGTTACAATTTTCTACAATCTTAGGTATTGTGATGCTTTACTTCTCTTAAGCTTTTTCTAGTGTTGTCTTCTTTCTTTTCAGAGATTGAAATTACAATTATTTCTCTTTGCATTTTTTTGTTGTATCTAGGGCATGTCCTACTGAATTCATAATTCCTTGTAAGTTTAGATCTTTTTTTTCATTGCTTCTCAAATTTATAGCTTATGGTATATATGCTGCACTAGAATTTGACTAAAGCGTGTAGTTGCCTCATGCTGTCCACTATTTGATTTTTGTGTGTAGGGTCACTATGAGTGGAGGGATCCTATTGTTTGTGTAGAGGATGAAAGCACTGGGTATATGTTGCTTAATAAAATACTCCTGGAAATAGGTATGACAAGGCTATTGAAAGCTTGCCTTGATATGTGTTTTGCTTGAAAATTATATGTTACTTAGTCATACTTGTTTTTGTTAATGGAAAAGCCAAGCAGATGTCGCTGACTACCAACAAATTACGATATTTCATAAAGTCCAAGCACCCATATGTGGACGCAATTTTGGTTTTGTGGTTAAGATCATCGGGCATTCTCTTCGGAAACTCTTCGTGTTTGGAAATAGTTGCTCAAGCAACTAAAAGCGACTCAAATTCGGATGGTGATATATTTACCGAAACATTATTTGGGCAAAGTGCATATCTATTCGAATTATATCTTTCTCGCTGAACCGCAACATTTTGGAACTAAATGTAGCAATTTATCACATGATCCGTTATAAATTCTTTCCGTTATAAATTCTTCTTTAACAAGTACATATCCGGGTCGCTATAAAATACAATAACCATATATATTGCACATTGAAGAGGAGTAATGTTTTACGGTTATGCAAACTCATACAAAAAATATTCATTGTAGTATTGGTATTTTTAACAATGTGCATATTATATATTACAATAAGAAAGTCGTATATTGCTTTGGCCTTGTAAAGTGAGATCTTAGAAAATGTAATCTTGTAACTAGAGCATATATGCGACTGTTTTGCTTCGGGATTTCTTTATTATGTTTGTGATAATTGATCTTTCTCGCTTTTTACTTTATCTTTGTTTATGTGGTAGCTGCTCTCTTAGAATTTAAACTTGGTGCCGAGGAGCGTATGGACTCTCTTCTTATGGCTGTCTAAGAAACTCTCCAAGCTGAATGACTTCCCGATACGGTGCACTACTTCGAACCCGATTCTTTGTTGCCATGAAGGTATTGTTCAACCTCCATTTTTTCCTACTCTATTTCTACGGTCAAATGAAATGTCTTATTGGACATTTCCGGGGTCTTGATACCCTTGGATTTATTTTTACATAGGTCATCAGATGTTCGTAAAGTAGCTGATGCTTGTCTTTAGGAGATTCTTAAAGCTTGTGTCCGGAATCGGTATTGCTAAGCTCGCCCCATATGTGTTTTTTTTTTTTTTTTTTTTGTGTAGAAATGTTTTGAATTTCATACAACTTGTTGTTTAGCAAATATTGGATCGTGGGATGTTCGGGTGACCAATAATTTGAGAGATATTCAAGGCCCAACTCTTTCTCATTTTGTTGAGAAGTTGAAACATTATGGAGCTTTTCTAGGTGTGCCATTATGAATTTTAACTCGTTTCATAAAGGCGTGTCTTGAGATCATACCGAAACTTACATATGTTTATTGCTAACAGATTTGTATGATTATGCTCAAGTAACTTCTAATGCATCACTCCCGAAAAGTAGTTTTAGAATTGGTAAAGTTAATTCAACTGCAGTTTGGGGATCGTGCCTCTAGGCACCAAACAAAATTAGTATCGTCGGTGAGTTAGATGCTCTTTTTGTCTTGTGCACAACTTTTGCTTCAGCTTTTTAAAATACAATAGTCGTAAATACAGAGAGCTGCTCCAGGGAGGAGCTAAAGAGCTGAGACTATCATGTCGGTTCAAAGAACAAACGGACGCAGATAGAGTGTGCAAATCTTGTATGGGGTTTTTTGCTATTTTTTCTTTGTTATTTCGCTGATTGCTTCACTTTTCTTTTTGATTTTATTGTTCTTGTTGTTGATTTGGTTTGGTTTGGTTTTTGTTGTTGGTTCAGATTTTAAGGGATGAAAAATCAAAGGTTGATACTAATTGAGATTTCCATTCATTTTGTATATACCATTTTCTCTCTATGTTTGTGTTTTTCTTGCTAATTGAAACGAACTGTTATATTCTTGCTATCATTTTTTTTTTTTAATTTCAAAGCATTGCTGAATTGGTTATAGTGCATAATCATAGAATTTCCCTCTGTTTTCTTATTCTTGTTATCTTTTTTATAAAAAAAATCGAAGTTGATATAGCTCTGGAGTTCTTTTTTTTAATCACTTATTGGTTAAGCTAAAATGATGCCATGTATTTCTTGAATAGGAAATTAAAATGTCAATAATTGAATGCAGCTTTTGGAAAATTTAGCGAGAGAAGTCTAACCGGGTTGTTTGCCGCCCCGGCTACGATGCGTCTGACAAGTTACTACCTCCACCACTCACTGCTCGTGTCTTGTGGTACATTTTTCTCTCTCCAACTTTTTTCTGTTTTAGGGTTCATTTCTTATCGAATTTCCCCCTGAATTTCATTGAATTTTGTCTTACTTCCATAAAAATTATTCCTATCAAACAAATAAGCCTTTTCTGTGTTCCAATCTTGTAACTTAGGGCGAATTATTTGAATTATTTGAGTTAGTATCAAACAAATGATGCCATGTTTTCTTGAATAGGAAATTAAAATGTTAATATTTCTTGTTTGGTGCATTCCTGCCATGTTTGGATGGATTCCATTGAACTTATAAAGATTGATATTATTGTTGTATGTTCTGGTTGAATGGTATCGTGAGTTTAGATTGGCAAAGTGACAAGAAAAAGAATATGCTCAAACTCTTAATTGCCCCAATGTAGGCCATCTCCCCTTGCCTTCCTGTTTCTGGTTTGATCTCTGCTTATACATATATGTTGCTAGATTATGTATCTCTTAGCCTATTTCTTCTTGACCTGTGCTGGTCGTTTTTTGGTATGGTTAGTAGCTGGTCTTTTCATGACTTGCTATGTTCTCTCCTGCGGTGCAGCTTACTGTGTTGTTGCAGTTGAGTTTGCGGGTAGGCAGATTCTAATTGCTTTCCTTGAGAGTCAAGGATGAGTTACCAAGAAATATGGAGGTGGCAAAGCTGCTACAGCTGCTGCAAAGGGTCTGAACAAAGAATTTAGGTAATTGTTCTGCACTTTCTTCCTCTCAGAAATGTCCTTTCTTTATTTTTTGGTGTGTGCTTCATTTTGTATCTTGATTTTACTTGGTTAAAACTCATAGTGAGCACCCTTGTTCTTTGCTTTTTCAGGGATCCTATTCCTCTTCCTCTTCCTCTTCCTGAGAAGTGACGGAAGCCCTCACAGAGGTTCAAGAGTTTCGATCTAGCTAAAAATCTTATCCTAGATGTTAGAGTCTATGATGTTGGTGTTTGGAGTTTTCAGATTTGAAGAAGATGTTATCTACAGTTCAGATATTGTCTAGGTTTTAATGTGTGTTAAATTAATATTTGCAAAAATTGTTTTATAGCAGTTATAATTACTTTATGTATTTGTTGCTGGTCAATATCATTTAATGAGACATTTGATGCATGTGTACAATGTTGAAACACAATAGTTATGCTACTGCTTCTTGTTGTGTTGTCGTTGTACAGCTTTAGCAAGCTGTGCATTTTTTTTTAAAAAGAAAATATTAGCAAATGCTTCGGTTGTTAAGGAAAAACCGGAGCATTTGAGACACAAATGCTTCGGTTTTCCCTTAACAACCGGAGCATTTGAGACACAAATGCTTCGGTTTTCCCTTAACAACCGAGCATTTGGTTTTCGAATGCTCGGTTTTCAAACAACCGAAGCATTTGATCAAATAAATGCTCCGATTAAAATCGGAGCATTTGTAAAATGCTCAAATGCTCGTATGACGTCTGCTACGAGTCAAATACGGAGCATTTGTGGCCTTTTTAACCGGAGCATTTGAGCATTTTTCCACTAGTGTAACTATTAATCCAGTGAGTATCTTATAAAAAATGTAAGCTACGAGACTCATATTTAAACGAATTTTGACCATTCATATGTTTAATTTAATATACGCCAAGAATAGTAGTTAGCGACAGGGAGGGTGCATTTTTCTTAGTTCGTCCCAGGACATCCAAAATATCAGGGACGGGCCTGATCGAGCTTTTCCGTCAGAACATGAGACCACACGTACACGTAGTGTATAAACATGAAAAGTCAAGGACAACAAGCAAAAGTTTAATAAATGGTCCTCATTAACTAGTAATCGATGATGTTGAAATGAAATCATGATTCGAAACAACTCAATGAATATACTATATATATATCCTTTTAGAACACCTAGAAATATCACTAGAGTCTAGTAGAAACCCTCTAAACTAGGGTGAAATATTATCTTAGAAAATATCAAGTTTTTGATTTAACTTGTTGGTTCAATCTATGTCACCCGTCTAACAAATCTAATGAAGAAGCAATCAACTTGCAACAGCGGCTATGGCTAAAAACCAATTATAATCCTGCACGTAAGTGCAAACGCTATACCTTTCTCCAGGCACTCAACACCTCAATTGCCATAATAAGTTTAGAAGAGGGTCATTAAGCTCCAATAAGTTTACAGAAATTCAAAAAAGTTGCAAAAAAGTTTCAATAAGTTTCAATTATTTCGAATAAGTTTAAGAAAAATAAGGTAGATATAGCAAACTCACAGTCGTCGCATAAGTAAAAAACTTAAGCGATCCAATCAAAAAGAGAAAAAGAATTCTAATGAAATATTATCTTTGAAAACATTAAGTTTTTTTTATTTAACTTGTTGTATCGTCTAACAAATCTAATGAAGAAGCAATCAACTCGCAACTATTGTTATGGCTGACGAGCGATTATAATCCCGCATATAAGTGCAAATGCTATACCTTGTAAACACAAAAAGTGAACAATTATAAATAGCAAAAGTATAGTTATTCTATATGAGAAGGAAAAAAAACCACGTCCCGTCAAAAAAAAAAAGGAAAAAAAACACTTACTAAAGATTAAGTAGTTATCTAAAATCACTAGAAACAAAAGAAAACCAAATAAGAAAAAAATAGAAAACTAAAGCTATTTTAAAATCATTGAAAACAAAAGAAAAAAATAGAAAGCTGAAAGACACAACATTATATATGGGATTCGAACCTGGGATGCAAAATGTAATGGAATCAGTCATTATGTCAAAGAGCAAACCAAGGAGCTAACATTATACTTGATAAATATAATGCAAGCATGTTTATTTATCCGAAAATAGGAGATTGCAAAACATCAACTTGGGCCTTTTCTCCTTGGGCCTCGGGCGGACGCCCTCCTCGCCTGGCTCGGGGGACGGGCCGAGCTCGGTGAAGAAACTATAACCCGCTTTATCTAAGTAGATCGAAATAATTTGTATGGACATGTTATGACTAATGGAATCGAAAACCTCACATAAGGAAAAGGAGCGCTCAAAACCAATGTGACATAACTCTTTATCTAAAAATTGAATTCATTGAGCTCGGAAATCCTATAAGGTCGACCGCAAGTTAGAAAAAACATGCTCATGCATGCATAAAATATGCTCACTGACTTAATATTACTTAATATATCCTTTCAATGGTCAAATTTTGTTTTATTGTTAATTATTTGGATCATTCACCATACGTACTTTGGTAGGCCTCGAAATTATCTTATGGCGGACATGGCATTAAGCCCGAATCAGATTAAAATAAACAAGGATTTTTCATTAGATACCGCCCGGAGCTTCTTGCACGTCTTCTCCAGGTTATGACACTTCAAGCATTTCCCCTCATTCTCTCCAGTCCAAATATGTGACGCTATGTGGCCACCATAACCCGGTATGACACTACAGTCCAACGGCCCACCCGCCCATCGTCACGTACTAGCCATGAAATGTCATCTTCCGTCGGCTTCCTCTTCGCCCGCCCTACAACTCCCGGATCCTTCAACATTGCACGATGCTCCGTCCGAATAACGTGCAAAACGACCCACGAGAGGTATGTGGTCTCGCATCCCTTAGAAGTACGACCCTTCCCCTACGCCCGTCATAATAATCACCCGCCTCTTGCTCGTTCCCCGCCATCGGATCACCTGTCCAAGTCAACTTAGGTCTCCACGGCTCATCGGGTAAAATGGACTGAGTAGGCAATGCAAATCGATAAAGGAGAAATTTCTAGAACTTCCCTCGTTTGCGCCCGATGAAGACCGAGTGCTCTTCAAAAGCGACGTTTTTAGCCTTCCGCGATGAGTTCGTCACTCCTCTCTCATGAGGATGACGATGCCTGAATCCATAGGCAAGACTTCGCTTTGACCTTGTCTCGCCCACTCATCTTTAATTAAAAGAAGTATAAAATTTCATTAATATTAATAATTCAATATGAAAAATCACTTATATCCAATAATTGTATACGTTATGAATTTTCTAATTATTTTTCTAAAGTTCATTGACTATTTTTTTATATTATATGTCACTTATTTTTTCTCAATTACACATTTTTCTACTTTAATACAAAGATAGTAACTAAATTTTTTAATTATTATTTTCTAAACTAAACAAATTCAACTATAAAATTACAAATAACAACATCATAACTTAAAAGGGTTTAGGCGCCTAAAGTGGACGCCTGCACCTCTTGACAAGCGCCTAAAATAGGCACTTATATCACTTGGTCAGCGCCTACTTTAGGCGTCCCCACCAAAGGTGAAACGCCTAAAGTAGGCTCCGACCGAGGGTATAAGCGCCTATTTGAGGCCCCGACCACCGATATAAGCGCTTAATTTTGGCGCTCACCTCCTATTCCAAATCCCATTTCCAACTTGAATAAAAAATGCAATGCTAGATTCAAATTCAACATGCAATTCTAGATTCAAATTTTAACATGCAATTCTAAATATCAATTAACAACCAAATTTTCCATCTTCATCAAGCGTCCATAATGCAATTCTAGATTCATATTCCTATTCTAACATAGGGAATTCTAACAACAAATTTACAATTATACAATCTTCGAATCAAACATGCAATTCTAGATCCAAATTTTAAACATGCGATTCTAAAATCTAACGTAAATATGGTGGTGGAAGTCTGAAATATACGACCCACCAGTGGCATAGGTGCCTAACATAGGATCCCACAACGGAGGCGTCTTCATCAAGCGCCTATGCTGCACCGGTGGAGGCGCCTATATTAGGCACATGGTCTGCTGCGCTATTCAAAACAACAAACTACTAACCTTGGTGCGAAGGTACATTTCGAAATGATGTTGTCGGTGATGGTGTCCACATTGCGAGGTCTTATCGTTGGACATGGGAGGTCCTAGGGGTGATGAGAGAGATAATGAGAGTGTGAGGGAGTATGTAGAGTGGGAAAGTGAAAGAGAGTGAGAGGTATGAGAGTAGGAGTGCAGAGGAAGTGGGGAATGGTGTAGGAGTATAAATACATGAGGATGGGGACAAGTATGCATACGGTGCCTTAGTAAGTAAAAAACGGCGTAATTTAGCAACCCAGAAAACTAATTTGGGATTTTGGTTTCATAAAACATTATAAAAAAATAATTTTGATTAGTTTCAATTTTCAAAATAACTTCTTGGAATCAAATTAATTATTAATTATCAAATATTTTCCCATTGAATTTTCAAGGCGAGACAAAAACTCCAATGGGTGACCGGAAAAAAGTGTTGGCAATCATTAAATAGAGTAGAAAGCGAAATATGCGGTAGGGGATGGAGATAGTGGTGGCAGAGAATGAACAGATGTCAAGTATCGGGCAATTATCAACAATCCGTAGGTATTTGGTGAATAAGTTTGTAACGAGAATTTTGGTGTTAGGTTAAAAAAGTTTTTCTTAAACCTCAATGGGTAATTCTCAGGCATTTTTGAAACTACGAGGACACCCCGTGAATTTTTGTAAAACTGTAGGGGTAAGCCGTGAGGGGGCATCGGGTTATTTTAGGTGATTTCGATTATGTGTCAAGGTCAGATTAAAGAATTAGCTCTCTTCTTAAACCTTAGGAAATTAAGCAGATTTACAAGTTTCTATGATGAAGTATGGACCCACTTTTGATCTCAACTAGCATAGATCGCTTCTTCACGTGGAATACCAGCAGCGCGAGTTATATATAGAGGGGTAGTATATATATATATATATATATATATATAGTAGGGTGTTTAGTAAATTGGACAAATGATGGTTAATGAGGATTGGAATAATTAAGTCTTAGTGTACCGGCACATTTGTCTGCGGGTCACTTTAATCCATATTCTATTATAATGAATGTATACCCTCAAATTTAGCCTGGTA